>CATIWO010273992.1:0-11807 GCA_949673435.1 Macaranga tanarius | reverse complement strand
AACCAAAATATAGGAAAACTCACAACCAACCTACATGCACTGCTGTTAGCATGTTTAATGCATGATGTTCATATTGCTCTCAACAATCACACACACATCTAAAAATTACCAAATTCATACAAACTCTTCATACATGAGTATTCTTTCAATATCAACTAAAATCACCCAATTATCACTTGTAGAGAAACGTTAAATTATATTGTACCATAAATCATCTTCAATATTATAGCGCAAATAAAATAAGAAACCAAAAATAAACCATAAAGATACAAAAATAAATTTGTAGTATAAATAATTGTAGGCGGCGGGGTTCAGCATGCGCCCAAATGTTCGGCGACCACGGCACTGTGTGGGCTTAGGGCCCACTAGGAGTACAACGTTCGGCCTTTTAAAATGGCTTTGGTTGGAGAATGGAGTTGCCACCCGGATAAAACTCAGGACACACTTTACAGCAACTGGATTCCACGGAGGAAGTCCAGCAGCCGTCCTCAGAGATTGGGTCCGGAAACTGGATATGGGCTTTTAGCGGCCTACCCGACCTTGCGATCGGTCTCCGTTTGTATTTTATGTTTTATTATTTTTAATTATTTAATTATTTCTTAATTACATGTGAATGGCTGTTTTGATCCGAACAATTTCTAAATTTTACAATTTAGTCCAAGTTTGATATTAGTCCATTTTTATGCAATTTAATTGAGTCCCAAACATTCAAAACATCCATAAAAGAAAAATAAACAACATAAAATAAAATAGATAAAATAAACCATACAAAGAAAAGGAGGGAGGAGAAATGATTACAACCAAACAAGATAAAATAAAATAGATTAAAATAAATAAAGAAATGGGGGGAGGAGAAATGATTACAACTTTAATTAAATAAACTAAACGAAATTAACAGTAAGAAAAATAAATTGCAGCATGATTAAATAATAATAGAAATATAAATAAATCAAACAATAATAAAACACTTCAAAAGGCAACAATTAAGCAATTAAACAACTAAATTAAACACGAATTGCTGAAGACAGAGAATATAACATGACACGAGATTAAAATTATTCAGAAAATATGATTTAAACAAAAGAAAAGCAGATAAATAAAAAATAAATAAATAAATCAAAGTTCTGGAACACGGAGGTGCACGCCTCTGTGTTACATAGGCGTGCGTCTCTTCATGAAGGGGCGCACGCCTCTGCTAAATAGGTGCATGCTTCACTATCGGTCATAAATTCAAAAAGACATAGCGGTAGAGGCGTGCGCCTCTACGTGCTGGGGCGTGCGTCTCATCATACAGACGCACGCCCTCTGGTTTTAGACAGAAACAAAATTCACATAAATAAGTCCTTAAAACAGTATAAATAACAACTTGAATCAATAGCTAATGTTCATAAATAAGTTAAATCATAATATTAACATTAAATTATGCGCTATAACAAAGAAAATACTAGATAATCAAAGTAAAAAATCAAGCAAAAAAAGAAGAAAATAAACTTAGAGAAAAAAAAGAAGAAAGTTATCGTGAAGCTTGTTTTTGAAATTGTTTGGCCCTCAGACAGATTTCAGATTGCTTCTTCTTGCCTCCGGTTTTGGAATCAGACCCCTTTTTTGGTTCTCCCTTTCTGGTTTTTTTTTTCTCTCGTTTTTCTTGTTGTTTTCTTCTGCTTTTTTTCTTTTTCTTTTTTTTTTCTCCCCAAAAATCCAAAAGTCCCCCTATTCAGATCCTCTCCTCCCTCCTTTATGGTCTCTGAAGCCCCTGCCATTAACTCCCTACGTTGGAAGTTAATACAGTGTTACAAAACGTGGAGCGATCCACGTTCTGTAACTTATTTTTTTTTGCTGCAGGTATTACAGAGGCGTGCGTCTCTGCTGACAAGAGCGTGTGCCTTTACATTAAAGAGGCGTGCGCCTCTATATCAAGGAGGCGTGCGCCTCATCACCGAAATATGGGCTTCCAATGGGCTTCATTTGGTTTGGGCTGAAGGTACTATTTTTTTTTATTGGGCTAGGTATTTGGGCTTGTCATGATTGTAGGTTTTCTCTCACAAGTGGGTTTGAATCCAATCATTTGGCAAATTGGGCTTAATTGCCAACCTTCATCATTGGGTTTTTGCCTCACGGACCGGGCCAGACCATGTATCCACAGTTTGCCCCCTTAATTTTTAAAAAACTAGTTAAAAGCAAATTTTAAAGTCGGTATTTTCAAAAAACAACATGCATGTAATAAAGAAAAACAATATCTTTGAATCCGGAGATTCAATTTTTGAACCCTAAGGTTCGAGTTTGAATCCTAAGATTCGAGTTTTGAACCCTGAGGTTCAATTTTTGATCCTGAGATCTGAATTTGAATCCATAGATTCAGTTTGTGAATCCTGAGATTCAATTTGGAGATTTGATTATTTGTGAACCTTGAGGTCTGATTTTGAATCTAGAGATTCGAAGTTGGAATTTTGATAAATTGTGAACCCTGAGGTTCAGTTTATGAATCCAGAGATTCAAAGTTTGAACCCTGAGGTTCGAATTTTTAACCCTGAGGTTCGATTTGTGAATCCAGAGATTCGAAGTTTAAACCCTGAGGTTCGGACCGGAAATCCAGAGATTCAGATTTGAGCCCTGAAGCTCGAAATTTGAACCCTGAGGCTCGAATTTTGGACCCAGAAGTTCAAATTTTGATCCTGGGATCAAGAAAATTTAACTTTTGAAATATTGGGGCACGACGTCTGCAACATGCTCCTGCAATCATAAGTTGAAATCATTAGTTAACTTCAGGTACTAAAATGTAAATTTCCACAGAAGGACTAAAATTGATAATTGTCAAAGTTATATAAACTAAATCTTTTGTTTTCTTTTCATATTCAAACTCTAACTCTTCGCGCTCTTTTCTCTCTCAAACAAACAAACACTTTGCTATCATGGATCCTTCTCTCGAGCGCACACCCGACCTTCCCACAAGGCCAGCAGTTGCTCCCAAGGCTCGGGCACCTCGTTCTTTTGGTTTGGTCCCAGGCCAGGACATTCCTCTCACACCCTCTCTCTCGACACATATCTGTTCGCGCGCTACAAGAGAGGTTAGTCATTTTCTACATGCTTTTTCTTCAAACAAAATACTGGGTTAGTTAGATTGAGGCACATACATGCTTAAACAACTGTAAAATCACTAGAAAGTTAGGTGAAAATCAATTTATTAAATTTCAAACTTTCGGCTATTCGTGTTACAGAGGCGTGCACCTCATCGATGAGGCGGGCGCCTCTTCGGTGACATGTGCACCTCTATGGCAAAACATGCGCCTCTTCGCGGCGTCATACGCCCCTTTAATGCACAGGCATGGCGCTTTTACTGCGTAGGGGCGCATGTCTCTGTAACCTTAGATATGCATCTCTACGCATAGAGGCGTACGCCTCAGTATAGAGGCATGCGCCTTTATGCGTTGAGACACGTGCCTCTATGGCCAGAAATACTTTCTAAATCTTAATAACTTGTTTTGAACAACAAAAACTTAATCAATACTCCCTGCAATTCGACCAGCACTCTTTGAAGGGTGCTGGTAACATTAATGGTGCCCGTGAGTGGTATGACGACATGCTCGATGTGATCCGGGAGAGGATCCGAGTGACAGGCTTCGAACCTTTTATACTAGCGCTGCTTACCGTTATTGGTCGCCATGACCTCAACGGTTTGTATGCACTGATGGAGCAGTGGATGGATTATACACATACCTTCCACCTGCCTATAGGTGAGCTGACTCTAGACCCGGTATCTTTTGTGGCGATCACCGGAGTGGCTTGTGCCGGTGAGCCAGTTCCATTCGATAGACGTTTGGTACCGATGACTCCAGATCGTGCTGCCTACATCTAGTGGCTGTTGGGTATGGTTCCTGCTATGAAGGCCACCCACACAATCAAGTTTGATTCCATCCTTACCCATTACTCGGGGATTGCTATGGCGGACATTACCAGTCCCTGGGACATTGATCAGGTGGTATGTGCCTTCATCTTCTATCTACTGGGCACCACTTTATTCTGTGATGCGGCGAGCTCAGTAGATCTTGTGCTTCTGATGGCTCTACGAGACGTAGACCTCATCCATATCTATAACTGGGGATCTGCCGCCCTTACGTACCTTTATTGGAGAATGGATGATTTTGTTAGAGGAGCGCGCCGATTGTGCGGCTTTTGGCATGCCCTGTATATGAGTAGTTTTCTCCTTGCTGTCTTTTCCTTCTTTTTCTTGGCTCTTTTAGTTAATCATTTGTATTCATGATTTTCTTTGCCTTGCAGGTATGGGGATTGAAGTTGCGCCTGATCAGGGGAGTGGCACCCTCTGCTGGGACCTTCCCGCTATTGAGCCGGTGGGGTCCAAGTCGCACTGGGAGCCGGCAGATGTCCTAGGTGCACATTCACCAAGTCTACCTCAGCACCCTCGCTTGGAGAGAGGTACCTATAAAGAAAAAATAATCCAATTAATTTGTTGTTATCAAATGTAAAAACTGAATTTACCTGGTGCATTGTCTGATCAGGTCGTGCGAAGGCCTTTGGGGACTAGTTGATACTTAGAGCGATGCCATAGTCTGGTCTAGACATGTGGCAGAGAGGACCATACTCCTAGTAGGTTCGTTCCAGCGGATGTACTACTTGGGAGAACGAGTCATGGAATGGGGCTCGAGTCCTGGGAGGAGACGTGTACCCATGGATCCTCCTTTGGTATTCTGGACCCACGAGCTGAGGGGTCAGGAGCTGAGTCACGGTTTACGAGGGACTCCTGTTATCCGCAGGACCTTTGGCCCAGCAGCCTAATGTTTACCAGACCTTCATTCGAGAGCGCCTACTCCCTACACTACCACTTCCTGATCTAGTTCCTCAGGTACATGTTGTTTCTTTCCTGCTTTCTTTTTTTATATCGCTGTTTATCTGCTAACTTCAATTTATGATGCAGCTTCATCAAAGAGGACCTGGCCCTCAGATTAGGTCTCCGCCGTCAGGAGAGCGTCCCGCACAGCGGGTTAAAGTTGAGGCTGGGCCTAGTACTTCCTATACTCCACCTCGGAGGACCACTGATGCGGATCCCAGTACTTCATACACTCTTCTGAGGAGAGTTCCTGATGTTGGATCCTCCTTTGTGCATGGGGCTTTCACATACCTCCCAGAACCTACCGCTAGGTATTGGGGTACTAGTGGGAGATTATCTCGGGCTGTTTTGACTCCAAACCCCGAGGACAGTCCATCTTTTGTGCCCTCCACTACCACACATGTGAGTATAGACCATTTTTGCTATTTCTTTTAACTTGTTACATTTATAAACTGACAAGAATTGAATCTTTGTACCTGCAGATTCTGAGAGAGCAAGGCGAGCATATTTTCCGTCTACTAGAGGCCCAGCGAGACTTTACATTCCAGGTTTTCGAGGAATGGAGGGTAAGCAATCAATAAATCTATCCTATATGTATGCATTCCATTCATGATGTTACTTACCTTTTCTCAGCTTGTTTGGATAGACGCACTGCGCTGAACTCGATGCCAAGATCCTGTCACTGGAGCGTCAGTTAGCAGATCTTCAGGTTGTGAGTGAGGACGAGGATGCTGGTGCCATAGAGACTGATGACAGAGCAGCTCCTACCGTAGATCTCCCTCCATCTCCCGACGTTCAGGGCGACGAGGAGGACTTGGCTAATGATGATGAGGATGCCGAGGGTGAGGCTGCTGGAGAGGAGGAGGATAATGAGGAGACAGAGTCTGAGGAGGAGTAGACGAGGGATTTAGTTAGATATTAGGCTTTTAGGATATTTTTGTTGGGACTTGCATTTTTATGTACATAATATTTTTGGATTGGACACATTCATAAAATATACATTTTATTCATTTATTCTGTTCATACGTGCAATAATGCGTGCAACTTTAATCAACATCACGCCGATTTCCCATAAAAAGTATAAATTCATGAAAGAATATATAGAAAAGGCGTGCATTTCTGTTCCTTAGAGGCGTGCGCCTCTTTATATGAGGCATGCGCCTCTACACTTATTCTTTTATGTCTCTGAATCAAAGAGGCGTGCGTATCTTAGGTAGAGAGGCGTGCGCCTATTCGGTGTTGCGTGCACCTCTACGGCTCTGACTCCGAGATGTTCTAATTCTATCCTCTCCAAAAGACCTATAAATACCCCCTCTATCAATTATTTCAAGCCACAGTTGACTATCTCCTCTAAAAATACTAAAATTGCACAGGATCCATGTCAGAACATCATCTAAAAATGATCCGACCTGTCCTACAAAGTTTAGATGGAGAAATCTAGCAAAAATTAAATCCGTTCCATGTGTCTGTCTTTAGATCCCTTTATCTGAGTAGAATTAATTACCCATTCCTCCATGTCGTTGCCCAATTCTGGAATCCACAAAATTATGTCTTCCGTTTTAACAGTTTTAAGATTTGCCCCCTACCTGAAGAATTTGGGGCAATCCTGGGTTACCCAGATGACTCGTCCACACAAATTGTTGTTCCTCCTGTCAACAAATCTGATGATGAAGTTATCCAACAATAGATGGCACGGTTGTTCAACATCCCTCCCTCTTCGTCTCTAGCACATGTATCAGGTAATGGCGTCATCTTTGAATCGTTCCTAAAGGCCGCTGTAGCTGTTAACAGTAGCGAAGTATACTGGCCCAGAATGATTGCCTTCTGCATTTATGCTCAGTTCCTACTGGTTTCTCCCTCTGGTGATTGTGATCCCAAGATTATGTACATCCTTGATCAAGTAGAATCTGGGTCCAACCCTATGCCAGTAATTCTTGCTGAAACTCTGACTGGTTTAGACACTCTACCTTCGACACATCAATTTGCTGGGAGTCCTCTGCTATTAGAGGTAAATGTTTTTTTTGATCCCCTTGATGTTTGTAGATCTGGTTCCAAGAGAAGCTGAAATTGCTGGCGCCTCCTCAGAATATTGTGAAGTATAAACTAAAACAAGTGCGGACTCGTGCCTTACAAAAACTTCCAGTTGACCTGAATGAGTGGTTAGCCAATTTCCCAGATGTCAGAGTTCAGTGGATGTGTCCCTGGTGGAGTATCAAACATGTGACTACCAGGACTTATACTCATTATATCCCACTTACCAGTCTGAACTTCTGCTCGTTCTATTATCCTGCTCACCTTTATCGCCAATATGGAGAAAAGCAGCTGATTGTAGAACCGACCTATGGCTTTCAAGCTGGCCCTCTGACTCAGAACTTCATACAGAACCTGTCAACCACATGGTCCCGTCGTACCATCAGACGTAACATCTCATTGGATGGGGATATCACTACTGATGACCATTACAAGGCTTGGATCTAATTGCAACAAACAGAACAAAATGAATTTATAATGCATCAAAAGGCAAGGGCTTTATTCAGGATTAGCATGCAAGAGATGAGGAAAAACAAAAGGAAAAGAACTTAAATTAAATTTATTTTTTTCTTTCAGTTTCAGCAACTTTATCAAACTTAGCTTGTCTTATATGATTTCTTTCCTTCTGGTTAAGCACACTGTAATAAGCATTTAATGCAATATTTGACAGAAATAAAAACAAGCCATTTTATTTAAAATAAGCACAATTGTACATACTGATTGCTCTTGACATTTCTCCTGTCATTGGATGGCTTGCCCTTGCAAGTTTTCCACCCAATTATTTTATTCTCTCTCTCTCCTTTTGTTTATCCTTAATTTTTTCCATAGACTACTTCTTTGCGAAGTTTGTAACCTAGCAGGATTTTTTTTAGCGAGACTTCACAGAAAGTACTTCTTGAGTTTGTCCAAGTTGATGGGATTTCTGAATTCATTCCCTTCCAAATCAGACAAGATGACTGCACCTTTTGAAAATATCTTCTTTACCAAGTAAGGGCCTTCCCAATTTGGCTTGAATTTTCCTCTTGGATTGGTAAGCAGTGGCTTTGTATGCTTTAAAATCAATTCACCCTCTTTTATCTTTCCCAGTTTGATCTTTTTATTGTAAGCTCTAGCGATTCTCTTCTAGTACAACTACATATGATACAGAGCTTTTAATCTCTTTTCATCTAGCAGCGTCAACTGTGCCAATCTACTTTCCATCCATTGGTACTCGGGGATCTTGGTTTTCAGTAAAACCCTTAGAGATTGATTTTCTACTTCCACTGGCAGCACTGCTTCACAACCATATACCAAGGAATAAGGCGTGACCCCCGTGGATGTTCTTACAGTCGTCCTATATCCCCACAATACAAATTGTAAGAATTTGGACCAATCCTTATAGCTCTCTACCATTTTGGCCAAGATCCTTTTGATGTTCTTGTTTGCAGCCTCGACCGCACCGTTAGCCTGAGAGTGATAAGGGGACGACCGATGATGCTCAATTTTGTAGTACCGTAGCAAGGCTGCCGTTTCTGACTGGAATTGCACCCCATTATCAGACACGATATGGTGTGGCAATCCATATCTGCAGATTATGTTTCTCTCTATAAACCTCGCCATTTGCTTTGACCCTACTGACGTGAATGATTCAGCTTCGACCCATTTGGAGAAATAATCTACTGCCACCATAATATATCGATGCCTATTCGATGCAACCGACCTTATTTCTCTGATTATATTAATCCCCCAAGCTACAAACGGCCATGGAGAGGTTAATCCTTGAAGTTCCATCAAAGGCAGATGACTAACATCCCCATAAGCTTGGAAATTGTGGCACTTTTTCATAAACTTGACACAATCTGACTCCATGGTTAACCAAAAGTACCCTTGACGAGTTATCTTCTTAGCCAGAACTGTTCTATTCATATGGGGCCCGTAAACACCTGCATGCACAGCTTCCATGATCGTCTGAGCTTCTTCCTTATCCACACAGCGCAAATGTATCCCAGTCGGCATTCTCTTATACAATATACCGAGAAGACTGATAAACTGTCTAGATAATACTTTTAATGACATCTTTGCCTTCTTATCTGTATCTTCAAGAAACTGCCCGGACTCGAGGTATCTTTGCAAATCATAAAACCACGGCTTCTCTACTGGTCCCATCGGCATTACCCTGAGCTCTTCATAACATGGAGTCCTAGACTTCACCAGAACCAAAGGCTTAGCTGAAGTCTCGGTAGTACTTTCCCACATTGAGGCTAATGTAGCTAAGGCATCCGCAACTTGATTATCTTCTCGAGGTAAGTGTACGAATTTGCACTGATTAAATGACAGAGTTACAGTGACTAAATAATTCACATACAACTTTAATTTATCCTCTTTAACCTCCCATTCTTTGGAAATATGCTTTACCACGAGCATCGAATCTCCATACACTGTTATATGTTCTGTGCCCATGTTCCTCAAAGATTCTAGCCCGAATATACATGCTTCATATTCTGCTTGGTTATTGGTCACTCCAAATTCGAGCTTTTTAGCCATGGGAATCATCTCACCTTCAGGTGTCACCACAATTACTCCAACTCCCGCCCCTTTGCTGTTAACTACTCCATCGAAGTACATACGCCATCCCTGTATCTCAATAGCTCTCAAATGCTCATCGGAGAACTCCAACTCCCACTCTTGCTCATCATCTTTAGGATTTTACACTAGAAACTCTGCAACAGCCCTTCCTTTTATCACCTTCCTGGATAAATATTAAATATCAAACTCTGTAAATAGAATTAGCCATCGAACCAACTTTCTTGTGAGCGAAGGAGTTTGCTGGAGATATTTCAATGGATCATGCTTTGACACCGCTTGGATCTTGTAGGACTGAAAATAATGCTGTAACTTCTTAGTTGCCCATACAACTGATAGACATGTCTTTTCTACCAGGTTGTAGTTAACTTCGTAAGGCAAAAATTTCTTACTCAGATAGTACATAGCATGCTCGATTCCATTCTCATCTTCTTGTGCCAACATTACCCCCACAACTTCTTTTTCTATGGCGAAGTACAAAATCAAAGGCTTTCCTGGTCTTGAAGGTTGTAACACAGGTGGATTTATCAAGTATCTTTTGACCATTTTAAAAGCTTGCTGACACCGCTCATCCCATACTACTGGCTGATCCTTTCTCAAAAGCTTGAATATTGGTTCACAGACAGTAGTTAACTTGGCTATGAACTGACTGATATACTGCAACCTTCCAATAAACCCCCTCACTTCCTTCTCTATCTTCGGAGCAGGTATCTCACTGATAGCTTTTACTTTGTCTGGATCAAATTCTATTCCTCTATTACTAACTATGTGGCCTAATAGCTTTCCTGAAGTAACCCCAAATACACACTTCTTCGGATTCAACCTCAAGTTATACTTCTTAGCTCTTTCTAAGAACCTGTCGAGAGCTTCAAAGTGTCCTTCTTATGTAGGAGACTTAACCATCATATCATCCACATACACTTCAATCTCCTTGTGGATTATGTCATGCAACAAGGTAGTAGCCATTCGTTGATAAGTTGCCCCAGCATTTTTCAGTCCGAATGGCATCACTAGGTAATAATAAGTACCCCACTCAGTTATGAATGAAGTTTTTATCTTATCTGCCTCGGCCATTTTAATCTGATTGTATCCTGAGAACCCGTCCATAAACGAATACATAGCACTTGAAGCTGCACTATCAACCAGTGTATCAATATGGGGCAAGGGAAAGTCATCTTTTGGGAAGGCTTTATTCAGATCCCTGTAATCAACACACATTCGTACTTTCACATCTTTCTTCAGCACCGGGACTATGTTAGCCAACCATTTCGTGTCATCAACCACTTCAAGGAAACCAGCCTTCCATTGCTTCTCAACTTCTTCCTTAATCGGGATTGCCTATTCTGGTCTCAACCTTCTTCTTTTCTGCTTAATTGGTGTGATGTGAGGATAAGTAGGGATTTCATATTCCATAATCTTATGATCTATCCTAGGCATATCTTCATATCCCCAAGTAAATACTTTCTATCTTTTTATTAATATTTCTTTCATTTTTTCACTCTCTTCAGGAGAAAGGTCAGAAGCAATTATTATATTTTTAGGATGTTCAATTGTGCCTAAATTAAATGCAATGGTTTGTGTGGAATTAATGTCAAATATATGCATGAAATAATCATCACAATGCACATAACCATTAGGTAAGACATCACACAAGTAAGCAAAATCAGATTTTATTGCATCCACTTTAGAAAAGAATAAATCATCAAGTTCCAACAGGCTAGAAAAAGAAACATCAATGTCATCAAAAGAAACATTAACAAAAGAGTTTTCAATGAAGGTTTCCAGGGCCACAATAGCTTCCTCACTCTGGCTTGCATCTCCAGCAGCATCCTTTATCTCCTCAGCAGCAACCTCTTTTCCCTTGAAGTTTTCAGCAGCATCCTCGACATCCTTCTTGTTGACTTCATCCACTATCAGATCTTCCACAGCAGTGACTTCCATATTCTTTTCCCCCACACAATCAGCAAAGATCTCAAACCCAGGGATCCTCCTTCCTTCGAAAAAGAAAGGCTCCGACTTTCCTTTATAGGGAGTGTAGTAACCTTCCTTCACAAATTTCTCCCAGAGCGTCCACTTCTCCTCACTATCAGTCCCATCCTTTTCACCCTGATATCCCAGTCCATGTTTCAGAATCTACAGCTTTGCTTCCATATATTCAGGCGGTCCAGTCTGATCCTTTCCCAGTCCCATCCCAGGCATGAAGTTCATTCATTTTAGTATATTCATCACTCTCTCTTCCATAGAATCCTCATAAATCATGCAGACTTCAAACCCCGGATTCAGCGGTACTTCTTTGGGAGCTAGTTTCAAAGCAGCTATAGCAGCCTCAGATTCCGCTAAGATAGTAACAATCTTCCCCTCATATGGAAAC
>CATIWO010273975.1:0-20210 GCA_949673435.1 Macaranga tanarius | reverse complement strand
GTACCGAAAAACTGGTACGGCACAGTATCTCCGTACCGAAAAATGGTACTGGTACTGGAGATTTTATTTTTAAAATTCCTGAAATATGGTACGGTACTGGAGATTTTTTTTCCCGAATTTTCCCGAACCGTGCTCACCCCTAGCTCAAACTGGGAATGTTAACCCTTCTGCTGAATCGCCTGAAGTTTCAAAATTTGTTGGGGGTCCTTCTGTTGGTGGAAGTAGCATTCCGCCTTCACCAAAGGAATAACTTGTTTATAGTTTTTTTTTATCTTTTACCTTTATAAAGGCAATTTTGTATTGAGCTTTCGGGTCAATGAAAATATCTTTTCTCATTTCCGCTATTTTGTAGTATATTGATTGCTACGTAAAATTTTATTACGGTTTGCAAGTATCAGATACTTGTCTTATTTGTAATTTTCTTATTTATCACAATTCGCTTTTCGTAGTCTTCGAGTGTTGTGGCTTCTTTTGAGTTTTCGCCATTCAATTCTTTTGTACAAGTATGCTTAATGTATGCGAGTAGAAGTGTTTACTTGATCTGTATTCGAGTTTAGGAGCTCGTCCGATTTTTATTTATATGAGTAGCGATACTTATTTTATTTGCGAGTGTAGGGACGCATCTTTAATTGTTACGAGTATCGTTACTCATTTTGTTTGCGAGAATAGGGACTCGTCATTAATTGTTACGAGTATCGTTACTCGTTTTGTTTGCGAGTATAGAGACTCGTCTTTAATTGTTATGAGTATCGTTACTCATTTTATTTGCGAGTATAAGGACTTGTCTTTAATTATTACGAGTATCGTTACTCATTTTGTTTGCGAGTGTAGGGACTCATCTTTCGTTGTTACGAGTATCGTTACTCGTTTTGTTTGCGAGTGTAGGGACTCATCTTTCATTGTTACGAGTATCGTTACTCGTTTTGTTTGCGAGTGTAGGGACTCATCGTTCATTTATTTCCAGCTATCAAAATTTATTCTTTTCAAAATATTTTAGGATGTTATTTCACTTTTACAGATTATAGATACTTACTGGTAATATTTTCGTAAGTATGTTCCAATATCTTAGGATGGTATTTCCCTTCGAGTCTTCAAGTCTGTATGCCCCTTTTTCAGTTGATTCGACGACTTAGTTTGGTCCTTCCCAATTGGGCTCTAACTTTCCAATTCCTGCGTTGCCCTTTCCTATTTCTGCTTTTTGTAGGACTAAGTCTCCTACCTTGAAAGTCCTTAATCAGACTCTTTTGTTGAAATAGCGGGTGACTTGTTGTCATCTAGCTTCGGCTATTGCTGCAGCCTGTTCTCTTCTTTCCTCTAGCATATCTAAGGATATTCTGCAGTTGTTTGCGTTCCCCATTTTATTTAGGTCTTAATCGACCCTATACAAAGGAGATCCAATTTCTACTGGGATTACTGCATCCATCCCGTAAGCTAATCGAAAGGGTGAATCTCCTGTTCCACTCCTTGGAGTAGTGCGGTATGCCCAAATGACATTATACAGCTCGTCAGCCCAATCTCCCTTTTATCATCAAGACGCTTTTTATGCCCTATAGTATGGTTCAATCGGTGACCTCTATCTATCCGTTAGTTTGCGGGTGAGCTACGGAGGTGAACCATAGCTTTATTTTGAGTTCAGAACATAATTGTTTGAATTTAAAGTTGTCAAACTGTTTCCCATTATCGGCAATGAGTGTGTTCGGAATTCCCAATCTGCATATTATTTCTTTATAAAAGAAGTTGTGGATTTTTACTTCTGTTATTGTCGAGACTGCTTCAACTTCTACCCATATTTTAAAGTGATCGATCGCAACTATTATGAATTTTTTCTATCCCGGAGCTATTGGGAAGGGTCCAAGGATGTCCATTCCCCAAATGGTGAAGAGCCACGGGCTTTTGATGGGATTTTGGACTTGGGCTGGTATATGTACTAGCTGCGAATATCTTTGACATTTATCACAACTTTGTTCTAATTTTTGTGCATCCTGTGACATTGTAGGCCAATAGTAGCCTTATAATAAGGCTTTCTTAACTAAGGTGGCCTGACCTTCATGAGCTATGTATATCCCCTCGTGTATTTCTCTAAGGATATAATTTCCTTCTTCAGTTGAAACGCACTTGCTCCATGGTTGGCTGAATGATCTTCGATATAGATTTCCATTCAAGAACAAATACTGAGCAGCTTTTATTCGGATTTTCTTTGACTGGTTCCTATCATCCGGTAACTTTCCCGTTTCTAGGTATTCGACAATAGGCTTAATCCACTCGGCTATCTCACAAGTGGTTAGAACTTCGTTCTCTTCGGTCGAAGGTTTAACTATCTATTCTTTAAGGAAGAGGTTTTGGAACATATACCCATTTTCTACTGTAGACTTCGCTATGATATCGACTTTGTTTTCGGTTCTTGGTATTTGGACCATGGTCCATTGTGTACCATTTTCTTCAATCCTACGTAGGAGTGAATGAGCTTTATCCGAATATTTGATCATATTTGGATCTTTTTTTCATATGTTCCTCTAAGCTAGTTTACTACGAGTTGAGAATCGTAAAGTATCTGAAGGCTTTCCGCTCGTACTTCATTTGCGAGTTTCAATCCCGTAATGAGGGCTTCATATTCTGCGGCATTGTTTGTGGCACTGTATGCTATTTTGACAGCATACTCAATTTTTATTTTTTCAGGGCCGATCAGGATTATTCTTGCACCCGAGCCTTATTTGCTCGATGCCCCATCAATATACATTCGCCACAGGCTCTTTTCATTACTGAGCTTCGCAATTTCAGTCATTTCTTATATGAAATCAGACAATACATGTGCCTTGATTGCTGTTCAGGTTCGTATGATATGTCATGTTCGCCCAGTTATACTGACCATTGGACGAGTCTTTCGGATGTTTCCGATCTCTGTAAAATCTTCCTTAGTGGTTAACTTATTCGTACCACTATTTTATGAGCTTGAAAATAATGACGGAGCAATCTAGCTATATGTACTAGAGCCAGTGCTAATTTATCCGTCTTTGGATAGCGAATTTCTACTCCCCTAAGGACCTTGCTCACATAGTAAATGATATTCTGTTCTCCTTGATCTTCTCGGATAAGCACCGATGCTAGGGATTCGTTACCCACTGAGAGATAAAGGTACAATGTTTTCCCTAGTGTTGGTCTACTCAGTAGAGGTGGAGATGTCAAGAATTTTTTAATATCTTCAAATGCTTTTTTGCAGTCAGCGTTCCATTCGAATTTCTTGACATTCTTCATCGCCTTAAAGAAGGGAAGGCATTGTCTTACCGAACAGGACATGAATCTTCCTAATGTAGTGATTCGTCCGTTTAGTTTCTGTAATTTGTTCAGTGTTGTTGGAGGCTTCATGTTGATGATCACTTCCATTTTTTCCGGATTGGCTTCAATTCCTTTCTGTGAGATCATGAAGCCTAGGAACTTACCTGCTTTTACTTCAAACACACATTTGTCTGGGTTGAGTTTGACCTTATATTCGTCTAGTTTTTCCAGGACTCATTCTAAGTCTATAAAATGGTATTCTTTTGTTTGGCTTTTGACGATTAGGTCGTCTACATACACTTCAATGGTCTTACCAATATCTTCCTTGAAAATGAAGTTCATGAACCTCTGGTATGTAGCTCCTGCGTTCTTGAGTCCGAAGGGCATCACATGGCTTTTAACCATGTGGTTGTGGGTTCAATTCCCACAGACATCACCAATTGATGAATGAGCTCCTCTCTTGTACCTGCAAGCACCAAGAAAACTAGAAGGACCTAGGATCTCTGATCCATAGGTTCTCTGATGCTTAAGTTAGAGAGAATTATTCAAAATGATTGATAATGAAAGATATAAGCCTATATATAGGCACAAGAAGGACATACCTGGTCCTTTATAGATTAGTATCATGAGAGTCCCAATTCCTTACCAATTAGGTCTCTTTTAACCTTATTGATCAGTGATTTCGTATGCAGATATAGAGTCCTCTTTGGACTTAGATTCATGAATAAGGGGATATGATAATTCATATTTATCATGAAGCAACATTATGCAACCCTTTATTTTGAAGGGCGCATTGAACTTGGAAAGCCTGGTGTAAAAAATGCTATACAAAATGTTTAATCTTTAATGGAACACTTAAATTTTATAATTTTTTCCATTGCATTAAAGTTTAAAGATCCAAGAATATTAGATATTTTAAGCACTAGACTCGTAGCCAAGTGGTTTACAGTTTTCACTGAGAAGACTCCCCTTCATTTTAGATGCCATTAGTGAGAATTAATTGCCAAACTATCACCAATAGGTGTTCTTAAAATGCACTCCGCCTCTAGTGGAAAGAAAGAGTGCCAAATAAGAGACTCTGTTTAACACTACCGATTAAAATCAATAAAAAAATCAACAGTAACATCGCCAGCCTAGCTAATACGAGGGATTAAAGAAAGAATACAATATGAGGGCAGACTAGTGACCCAAAGATCATTCCATATTCGAATGCTCCGACCTTTCCTAATTTTCCACTTGAAACCAGCCTCAATGATAATAAAAGATACTAGAATACTACACCATGTATAACCTGATATATGACCCACTCTGGCTTAGAAAATATGAAAGTACTTAGATTTTAAATTTTGGGCATATAAAGAAGATTGATCTAAGATAAACCTCTAAGCTTGTTTTACAAAAAGTGCTAGGTTAAAAGCCTCCAAGCGCCAAAATCCCATTCCTCCATCTCTCTTGGACTGACATGTATTGTGCTAATTAATCCAATGAATTTTATGATAATTTAATTAGTTACCCCACCAGAATCACATAATCATACTTTAAAGTTCATTACAAAAGGAGCTGGGGAATCTAAAACAACTCATAATATAATTAAAATGATTTGGATTACAACTTTAATGAGAGTCTCCATACTAGCTTGAGAAAAATGCTTCTCTTTCCAGCCCTTAAGCTTGCTCCAAATGCACTCCTTTATGTAAGAGAAAATAGCTTTTTTACATCAACCAATAAAACCCAGGATACTAAGATACTTAGAAAATCTATCAACAGCTCTTATGCTAACAACCGTAGTAATATGTTGTTGAACAACATGAGAAGTGTTTTTGCTAAAAAAGACCTCCAATTTCTCTAAATTCAAATATTGGCAAGAAGAAAGTTAAAATTTATGGAGTAAAGTCTTCACTTTATCTCCTTTCGCCAAAGAGGCTCTAGTGAACAAAATATTGTCATCCACAAATAAGATATAGGAAATATTTGAACTCCTTCTACTCAGCTTAACACCATGCAACCTACCAATATCATACTCATTTGGAAGCATATATGAGAAAACATTCGCACACAATAGGAATAAATAGGGCAATAATGGGTCTCCTTAATGAAAACCTCTAGTCAATTTTAAGAAACATTTAGGCTGCCCATTGATAAGAAAAGAATATGATACTTATTCCATACATAAAGCAATAAGCTAAATAAAATGAGATGGAAAACACACCTTACACATAAATTGAAGGATGAAGACCCATTCTACTCTATCATACGCCTTGCTTATATTCAATTTCTATGTCATGTAACATCTCAAACCCTATGATTTTTTCTTTATTAAACGAAAAATCTTAAAAGCTGGCAAAGCATTATCGAGAATTTCATGCCCTTCAATAAAGGCTCTTTGAGTCTCATGAATAAGTTGAAGTAAAATAAGATTTAACTGATTAGTAAGGACTTTGCTCATAAGCTTATAGATAATATTACAAAGAAAGATCAGTCGATAGTCCCGCATAAACTCAAGATTCTATTTTTTAGGGATTAATGTCATATACGTATGATTAGAGGAGGCATAATATTGGTATTAAAGAAGGATAGAACCACAACAATGATATATGCTCCCACAATATCCTAAAATTTAGAAAAGAAAAGAGCTAATAAGCATTTAGGACCTGGAGCCTTAGGGAGGTACATCTGTTTTAGAGCTCTGACTATCTCCTCTAAAGTAAAAGGGGACTCAAGCATATTAATATTTGCCATAGATAGCTCCACATTAACACTACTCAACAGATCATCCATAGAGAGTGAGGCTGAAGTAAATAAAGAGGTCAAAAAAACAATCTACCATCACACCTATAAGTGCATTCCCATTCATAATCCATGCTCCATTATTATCATGTAAGCCTTTGATAGAGTTCTTCCGATGTCGAGTTGAAGCTTTTTTATGGAAATATTTAGTATTTTAGGATCCATTAGTTAGCCACGATATCCATAATCGCCAACACTATATAGTTTCCTTAAGAGCCAAGATAGCATTAAGTTCATATTTAAGTTTTCTTTATTTTCCTAGTTCATCTTACGAAGAGAAAAAGGTAATTATAATTCTAAAGTTGGTCCTGAATATTTTTCCCTCTGGTGTACAGGTTCCCAAAAAGTAGTTTTGTTCCAAAGTGAAAGAGTTGATGTGTAATTTCAAACCTTAGTCTGAAAATCATTAGAAGTATTAGCCCCATCTATTACCTTCTATCCATTTTGAATAGTTGCCTTATAATCATCCTGAAAGAGCCACAATGCTTCAAATCTAAAGATTCTTAACTTACTATTATGAGCTTTTGATGTTCTTTCTAGATAAAGAATAATAGGGGAGTATTCTGAAAGAGGAAGTTAAGTGCTAGACATACCCTCCTGGAAATAAATCAAGCCATATAGAGCAGCAACAAATGTGGTCCAGCCTCTCTTTCATATTAAGGCTTCCAGCTCGACCATTCAACCTAGTTTACTGAAAAGCCATTGAAATCTATATCATCAAGCCCATAGAAAGTAAGAGTATCATGAAAATAATTCATACCTCTAACAGTCTTTGAAAGACTACCATTCTTCTCCGAAGTATATAAGATCTTATTAAAGTCTCCAAAGCAAACCTATGGTAGAGTAGCCTGCTTTTTAAGTTGGCATATAAAGGACTATATTAAATGCCTATCAACAGCTCTTGGATGACCATAAATACCTATTCCTCTTCAATCACCAAACACTACTGTGGTTAAACAAATAAAATTGATGAGATTTGCTAAAAATGAAGAAATTTAAACCTACCAATCCTTGCACTATATCAAGGATAGATCCCTACTTCGACCAATAGAGACCTCTTTAAAAATATTATAATCATTAAAATGACATTTTAAACCATTCCATTAATAATGCATCAACCTCGTTTCCATAAGAAAAATCACCAAAAAGCTGCAGAACCTCATCAATTGATGAAGCGAATGAAACATCCAAAGGTTACAAAGCCCTTGGGGGTTCTAACTTGAAATACACATTGACCCTAGTAGGGCTGCATTGCAACCTCTTCCAATGGTAAATTAGAATCTAGATCTTCAAAAAGCTCTACATCCTTCAAATGCTTACTCTGATCCAACAAGTTAAGAGGATAACTATTCGAAGAGAGTATAAGTAAGCCTTTTCCTTGAAGCAGCCAAAAAAGCTAAAATATCATCATGTATAGGAACATTTTTGAGACCTTATACCATAGAAATTATGGGACTCGACTGAGAGGAACTGGGGTATCTGGTTTAGCTTAGCTTTGGAAAAATTCTAGTTTGCTTTCTTAAAGAATTTCTTTTTATGAGATTTAGACCCATATGTGACACTCATTTAAAAAGAAGCAGGAATTTTAGAAATGATTGTGGTAGTTTTAACTAATCCAACTTGATCATTTTGACCTATAATTTTTGTGTACTAATATAGCTGGTTCACCTTAAGACTCCTTTTTGCAACATAATCTGTCTTATGAACAACTAGTGCTTGATCACCAAAATTCCAATATGGTAGAGACTAATCAGCTCTACTAGGTTGATGATACGACTCGCTATTTATCTAATAACTAGGATTTATAATAATCTATTGGAACCGTTGCCTAATGATCTATCTAGCATAAACTAAAGGAAATTAGCAACACTAGTTATCTAATAACTAGCACCTCTAATTATCAAGGTTTTGAATTATAACACGCTCGAAGCGAATTCAGAAAATATCTCTCGCAAAAACTCAAGAAAATTTAATTAAGAATTTGAATAATATCAATCAACTTATTAAAATAATAATGTTGATACAAGTATTTATATACTTGTAATCCCAAACCTAAACTAATTCTAAAAGAAAATAACTCTTTAGGAATAAACAATTATATTCCTAATTAAACATAAATTCTAATTAGTAAAGAAAACATAAAGAAAATCCTAATTAGAGAAAAATTAGGCATCGAGACACGGGCGTGTACGAGCTCTGAAAATTTTACCAAAATTGACAGACTCTAACACTGTAACACCCACCCTTTTCACATATATATTTATGATGTATGTATTACATGTTATGCATAGTGCATAAGTGAACCTTATATAAGTTAGAGAGGTGCATGCGTTATAAGAGGGACTAAATTGGAAGAGAAGTTGGGGATGTAATTGTCGCTATTGGAAGTTTATGGGGTATGGTGCAAGATGCCCATTTCATTAAGGAGGCTAGTGAATATTATGGTGATAGTTTCCCATAATATCTAGTTATTATTATTATAATATTATTTGGGTGAAAAATATACAATTATTGGGGTCGACTTTAGGAAGGTAATTTACTTGGTTATTTATATACACAAATGGAGGTGTTTGATTGGGTGAGTGTGTGTGGTTATATATGTGTGTGTTTGTGTAGAGAGTGAAGAGAAAGTATAGAGAAGGACTAAATTGTAAGGTAAGTGGGGACTTGATTGTAGCAATTATAAGTTTAAGGGCTAGTTGGGAAGAAGAGTGATTCATTAAGGACCAAAGTGGATATTTAGTAAATAAATATCACAATCTTTGGCTTATCTTCTCCAGCTCCTACATGGGTATGCATGTATGTGTATTTATATGTGTGTTTGAGTTGTATTGAAAAGAGAGTTGCACTCATTTGCTTCCAAAGAAAACTAGGGATTTAGAGAGAGGGAGAGAGAGCTGATTTGGTTAAGAAGTAGGGAGTTCAAACTGAAATTAACAACCTCCTAAGTGCAAGAACACCTATTGGTAAGTGAATTGAGTTTTTGATTGAAATTTTTGTGCTCTATTTTTGGCTGAATTTTCAACCTTTGAGTTTTGGCCATATCTAGAGCTATACAGCTCTTATTTGAGTGAGATTGAACTCCCTGAAACCTTTAGAGAGTCCTCTTCAATTTATGTGTTTTGAGTTTTGATTGAATTTGTTGTTCAGAAGCTCAAACAGAGCCAGAAATTATGTTGCTCATAGTGATGCTCTATTTTGGGCTGAATAGATTCTAAAATCCATAATTAATTTTACACTTGTCCAAATTGAGTAATTCTAATTGTAATTTTAAGTAGATGTGTAACCCTACCTCCAGTAGTAATTTGGGGATTTTTGGACTAGTGTGTGTGTCTTGAGGTCCATTTGAGTTAGGAGTATTATATTGCCTTTTTGTGAATTAGGGGTGAATTGCTATGGTTAATTATTGGTATTGATATGTGATGATGTATAAGAGTTAGAAGAGGAGAAGGAGGCCCTACTCAATAGGAGGGTTTTGCTTAAGAAGGATTTGAAGTTTTTAAGTAAGTAATTGTTAATTCAATGCTTACGTATAGTAATTCTCTTATAACTATAATTGCTTTACTATGCTTGACTTGTGAATGCCAAATATATGATGGCAAGAATGAGTGTGAATATGTGATATTATTAATATGAAAAAGCATGATGGTTATATATTAAAATCTGGAAACCACTTGAGGTGGTATAGTGTGAACATGAAATGCATGCATATGGCATAATGTGAGGAATATGTATGTGTGGAGTTTGAGCTCCACGATTTGAGATTGAAAGGGGTAGAGAGTCTCAGATGTGGCCATTCGAGTGATAATTATATATATGCGCATATGTATGAGATTGAGATTAAAAGGGGTAGAGAATCTCAGAAATGTATGAGATTGAGATTGAAAAGGGTAGAGAATCTCAGGAATGGCCACAGATTATGAAAAAAAAGAAAAGAAAGAAAAGAAAAGTAAAATTGAGCTTATGCATAATATGTGTGAACGTGTGAGGATAACTAACTTGCATAACATGCATTATCGTATTATATTTGCATATGTGTTGGATGTTGATGAATGTGAGTTATGATTAAGAGGGTTGTTTGAAATGATGAGAGTTGGCATATATGAGGCACCAACAATGTTGTTTGAATATTTGGAAATCGTTTTATGATGTTTTGAATGTTTGGTATGGATTAGTATGTTTAGAATGTATTGTTGTGGCTTGAATTGAGTTATATTCATGTGCTTTGACATCATTAGTTAATTCAAGGGCATTTTTATCAATCCATACCATCGAATTAATTCTAGGTGTCTTCATAAAAGTTGTAGCCCTCTGAACTAGCTTTCTTTAGCTTCTTGAATCACTTGAATCCGAGTTCTATAGAGGAAGTTATGGTCAAAAGAGTGCAACATGGTTAGTCGGGTAGTGTCTCAGGCACACCTAGAGGTGAAAAATCAAGCCTCAGGCATGGCCATGCGCAGCCTACTTGCAGAATTATAGTATTTTGACCATAACTTGAGCTATAGAACTCCAAATGAGGTGTGGTTTGATGCTACATAAACTTTAAAGAGTCTCCTACAAATCTTATGTTTTGAGTTTAAGTTGAATCTATCTTTAAGATTCTCTAATTGAGCTTGACATTTTATTACTCACTTGCTCCTTTTTCACTTGGACTCTTGTGCGCACTTTATGTAGTGCCATTGGTTATGGGACTATATGGTGATCGTTTAGAGACTTGGTAGAGGTTTGAAAGACTATGTTATGATTCTTATAATGTGTTTATAATATTGGCAATCATATTCTATCATCTCTTTGCTGTTGAATCTTTTCAGGACACCGTGTCCCGATGGAGGTTTTAAACCAGTAGACGATACAGGTTGATACATGGCCGTGTAGTTCACTTTTAGTTATTTTTTTTATATTTTCTCTTTAATTAATTCTTGAGAAGAACTATATGTACGCTTATCTTAATAATTGCTTATTGAGTCACAAGTTCATTCCTTTGCAATTGTAGTTTTCAAGCTTGATAGATAGCCTAGTTGAGGCTTGTTGATAGAAGCTTAGGGAGTGCTTCTTGTGAGCTCAGGTGGGTCAAAAGGTAAGCTTGGTGTCGACATCTCCATCCTCATCATCATTGCATTTGGACATTTTGTAATCAAGTTTAATTGCATATATTAACATTATAAAAAAACTTGTATAAATTATTTTCAATATATCAAACAAGAGTTTTTATTTATGTATACCTATCTTTTAAAAGAAAAAAAAAATTCATATGTCACGTATTTATTGTATTGTATAGACACTTATATGTGGTACTTGAAGGGTGCTACATTAAGTGGTATCAGAGAAGGGATTAGACTTCCTCAGGATGATAAAGTATGATGCATACATGACATATCATGCATAAGTTGAGAAAATATATAGTTGATATGCGTTGCATATCTTAGGATGGATGAACACCAAGTGCCTCACGTTGACCCCGAAGAATCGTTTGAGTGAGTTTATTGGTAACACTTATGCATACTCTATATGAACTCGAAATTCTATTTATAATTCCTTTATAAGATGTATGTTCTTACATATTAGTGAATTATTTTAGAGATGAGAAGAATGAGTCTAAGCAGATAGATAGCACTGTTGATGAGAACTATGAAATATATGAAAATAAAGTGCAAAGGTTTTTACAGTCTTAGTGATTTCACCATAGCAATGATGATTATAGAGTGCTGAAAGAATTCTAGATTGAATTAATAAGTATTGATGTGTTCTTATTTAAGAAAAATATGTGATGTGAAGATTAATATAAATGTATTGTAATTTTGGCAATGCTTATGTATTACTCATAATAGTATATTGGTGATGCTCAGTTAGATGTAATTATAGTGTGGTGGATAACTGAGCCTTAATTGAGATTATTTATAGAAGTGTAGTTGTTTATTTGCAGGATTGGCCCTATTTTAATAGGGATATGTCTATATCTTAGGGGAGGTTCTGCCAAATTTTTGGTAGATTCCTCGTAAATTGTGCCTTTGTCATTAAGATTTTATGATATAGGATTGTGTGCAATTAATGAGTGAAAGCAAAAGAGACTTGAGAGAGAGGATTGAATTTAGAGATTTGAGAGAGAGTTTTAGAAGTTATAAGAATTTAGGTGTCAACAAAGTGAATTTAAAATATATAGTGAGCATTGGTTCGGTTAACTAATGAATTAAAGATGTAATAGGAATTTGGAGAATTATTGATGGTAAATCTATGGATAGTGCAATATTACTAGGATGCAATTGGAATGATGGTGATAAGACATATTTAGGAAAGTGTGGGGTCTTAAGTCAAGGATATGTTATAATTGCAGAACACTAGATCGATTTGTTAAAGATTGTCCATTTACAAGAAGTGATGGAAGATCACAACTAATTGCATTAAATGATAAGAATTTTGTTTAGAATTATTATCTGTTTTGAAATGTGTGAACTTAATAGTTATAGGGTTAAAAGAAGAATAGTATTATTTTGAGAATAAATTAGGTATGAAATTATCATGGTATTATAACTTATAGTGTAAAGAGATAGTTATTCATATTCGAGAGTAGAGAAACATAGAGGTAATGGGTGAAAAAGAAATTGTATATGCTTAATGATTCTAGTTGTGATTATATCATGTGTAATTTGAAATAGGCAAGAAGTCTATTTAATTGATGTTGAAAATTTAATGAGGATTAAGTCGAGAAAAATGGGTGAAGTTATGATTATAAAATTTTCTAAGGTGTTCCAGATAAACTATGGCAATTATTCAGTATTGGAAGGTAGATTTGGATTTAAATTATAACCAAGATCACATCAATATTAATTATCTATAAAGAATAGTATCTTGGGAGTTGAAAGAGGATAAATTGATGGATTGAATAATATATTATAATGACATTAATTCTATTTGTATAGACCAAGATGTTAGAGAGTGATTATGTGTTGATTATGAATTAGTGAACTATATTTTGATGTAGACTAATTATTTATTCTTATGAAAAGAGAACTTGTTTGATTAATGGGAAGATGGTATATTATTTGGGGAAAGACCATTTGAGAATTTAGATATTAGTGGTTTTGGACAGCAGACTATTCTCTTACCGAGACGACATTTAGAATGTGGGATGGATATCATAAATTCTGATTATGTTATTAGGGGTGATTCATAGATTAGATATGAGTATGATAGTTATAAATTAGACTTTTTAATGGTATTTGAGTTAGTTGGGATTGTTTTATTTGATAAAGGTTTTAGTTATTAGATAAAGAAGAGAATGGCAAGTATTTCTGAATAGTTTGGCAAGGAAAGATAGTTGTATCCTATTGTAGTCAAAGTGAGGAAATTACTTTCCTTAAGAAAGAAATGATGGGGGAAAATGGATTAAAATTTGTAAGCAAAGTTATAGAAGTTATATGATTCATCTGAGGTTTTAGGACAACAGACAGAATATGTGTAAATACAATAGGGAGAGTAATAGTCCTTATATTCAGACAATCATAATAGTATGAGGAGACTTCTTCGACTTATGTATTAGGGCTCTTTGTTATTAGCTAGGTTTGAAAGAGTGGGAAGACATTAACTGTGGGAAATAAGAGAAGTTTGAACATGTCTCCACTCATAAAAAATTGAGTCAAGGTAACTTAGATGTTATAAATTTTGAATTCTTGATTGGTGGTCAATAAGGAATGTAACATGGAAGAGTTGATGTAAAAAAAAAAAAGAATAACAGTCTTTATTAAAGTTACAACTATCAATGGTATTGAAATAGACTTATAGTGCCAATTTCTGTAGGGAATCAGAATTTTGGGATTTGTGTATATGATTTGATTATGAGTGAATTGTGGATAATGAATTGAGATAGGTGGATCAAAGGGTAAGTAAAATGTGTATATATGTATTTGATGTGTGGTTTGGTATAGGAGCTATTAGAGCGAGAAAGAACTCCCACTTATCAAGGTAGGAGTATTTTAGTAAGTAGCTATTATATATAATGTATGAAATACAAGAGATGATTAATGTAGTTCATAGAACGTTAGTATTATTGATGTATTAAAAATGGTATATAGGTATTATGTTTGTGTATTATGCTAAGTGAATATAATATGGGCTTAGCCTTGTTATTATGATATCTATGTTAAGATATACATGTAAATGAGCATGATTCTTGAGTTGTGATCTAAGATATATTGTGATGTAGATATAAGATGGTATATTATTTTGTTATATATTTTGTATATGTTTTTACATATGGAGGGTGATTAAAAATATTCAATGTGATAAATATGTTGATTGGCTTTGTGACCATCGACCATGTGAAAGATGATAAGTTGATTGGCTAAGTGTATATTAGCAAGACCAATTATACTAAATAATGAGAATGTGAATTCTTGCATTTATGGGAATTACTGTGGAATGATATTCTTATTGATAAGATGAATGCAAACATTAAATACAATATTCAAATATGAGATTTATATGATGTGTATTAAATTGCTTATTGATTTTATTTATACTCTTCTAGTAGGGAATTGATAATTGAGGATGTTAAAGTCGATGAGATGCAATACACATATTTGGATATGTATATATAATCCTCTATATATATGAGTGATTGAGAATACTAAATGTTTCATAAAGGGGGATTATACTAGGGGTGGCCACGGTTCATGAACCGGCCGGTTCCGGTTCGGAACCGCCGGTTCACGGTTCGACATAAGGTGGAACCGAAACGGAACCGGCTTAACCCCGGTTCTGGGCCGGTTTCAAACCGGCCGGTTCTGGTTCATGATTCCGGTTTTTTTAGTTTGGTTTTTACGCACTGTAAAAAAGTTGTATTATTTTAGAAAAAAAAATATACCACGAGTAAAAGAAAATTATGTAGAATTTTATAAAGAGTTGTAACTTGCATTTTTTAAATTTTTGACATAATTTTTTTTTTTTCATAAAATGAACCAGAACCGGTCCACCCTCGGTTCAGGGCCTATTCAGCCCGGTTCCGGGTTTGACCGGTTCCGGTTCTAGGTTTGACCGGGCCGGTTCCGGTTCGGTTTTGGGCCGAAACCGGCCCTTGGCCACCCCTAGATTATACAAATATTAAATGATGTGAGTGTGAGAATAGATATATTTTGAGCTTACGTTGTAAGTGAAATCTATTGTAAAAAAATGGGAACAATGAAAAGATGAATACAAATGTTTGAGACTAGTGATTGATGGAATACCACACTATTGTGAATAAATTGAATTGATAATGTTAACTATGTTTTGAAGTGTCTCTGAGTTTCTTTGAGTTTCATTTGAGTATAGGAAAGTAAAGCAACTAAGGAATAAAGATGAAAATGTAAAGTAGAAGAACTAATGGAGTAGAATTATCCATATTTGTTCTCAGAAGACGAAGAGTAATTAATTTCGGGAAAGAAATTTTTCTAAGGAGGGGAGAAATGTAACACCCGCCTGTTTCATATATGTATTTATGACATATGCATTGCATGTTATGCATAGTGCATAAGTGAACCTTATATAAGTTAGAGAGGTGCATGTGTTATAAGAGGGGCTAAATTGGAAGAGAAGTTGGGGATGTAATTGTCGCCATTGGAAGTTTATGGGGTATGGTGCAAGATGCCCATTTCATTAAGGAGGCTAGTGGATATTATGGTGATAGTTACCCATAATATCTAGTTATTATTATTATATTATTATTTGGGTGAAAAATATACAATTATTAGGGTAGAATTTAGGGAGGTAATTTACTTCGCTATTTATGTGAACAAATGGAGGTGTTTGATTGGGTGAGTGTGTGTGGTTGTATATATATGTGTTTGTGTAGAGAATGAAGAGAAAGTGTAGAGAAGAACTAAATTGTAAGGTAAGTAGGGACTTGATTGTAGCAATTATAAGTTTAAGGGCTAGTTGGGAAGAAGAGTGATTCATTAAGGACCAAAATGGATATTTGGCAAATAAATATCACAATCTTTGGCTTATCTTCTCTAGCTCCTATGTGGGTATGTGTATATGTGTATTTGTGTGTGTGTTTGAGTTGTGTTGAAAAGAGAGTTGCACCTATTTGCTTCCAAAGAAAACTAGGGATTTAGAGAGAGGGAGAGGGAGCTGATTTGGCTGAGAAGTGGGGAGTTCAAGTTGAAATTAACAACCTTCTAAGTGTAAGAACACCTCTTGGTAAGTGAATTGAGTTTTTGATTGAGTTTGGATAGAGTTTTTGATTGAAATTTTCGTGCTCTATTTTTGGCTAAATTTTCAACCTTTGAGTTTTGGCCATATCTAGAGCTATATAGCTCTGATTTGAGTGAGGTTGGACTTTCTGGAAACTTCAGAGAGTTATCTTTAATTTATATATTTGAGTTTTGATTAAATTCGTTGTTCAGAGGGTCAAATAGAGCCAGAAATTATGTTGCTCATAGTGATGCTCTATTTTGGGCTGAATGGATTCTAAAATCCATAATTAATTTCACACTTATCCAAATTAAGTAATTCTAATTAGAATTTAAAGTAGATGTGTAACCCTAGCTTCAGTAATAATTTGGGGGTTTTTGGACTAGTGTGTGTGTTTTGAGGTCTATTTAAGTTAGGAGCATTATATTGCCTTTTTGTGAATTAGGGATGAATTGCTATGGTTAATTATTAGTATTGGTATATGATGATGTATAGGAGTTGGAATAAGAGAAGGAGGCCCTACTTAATAGGAGGGTTTTGCTTAAGAAGGAGTTGAAGTTTTTAGGTAAGTAATTGTTAATTCAATGCTTACGTATAGTAATTCTCTTGTAACTATAATTGCTTGACTATGTTTGACTTATAAATACCAAATATATAATGGCAAGAATTAGTATGAATATATGATATTATTAGTATGAAAAAGCATAATGGTTATATGTTGAAATATGGAAACCACTTGAGGTGGTATAGTGTGAATATGAAATGCATGCATATGGCATAATGTGAGGAATATGTATGTATGGAGTTTGAGCTCCACGATCTGAGATTGAAAGGGTTAAAGAGTCTCAGATGTGGCCATTCAAGTGATAATTATATATATGTGCATACGTATGATATTGAGATTGAAAGGGGTGGAGAATCTCAGGAATGTATAAGATTGAGATTGAAAGGGGTAGAGAATCTCAGGAATGACCACAGATTATGAAAAAAAAAGAAAAAAAAAGAAAAGCAAAAGTGAGCTTGTGCATAACGTGTGTGAAGGTGTGAGGATAACTAACTTGCATAACATGCATTATCACATTATATTTGCATATATGTTGAATGTGGATGAATGTGTGTTGTGATTAAGAGGGTTGTTTGAAATGATGAGAGTTGGTGTATATGAGGCACCAACAATGTTGTTTGAATGTCTGAAAATCTTATTATGATGTTTTGGATGTTTAGTATGGATTAGTGTATTTAGAATGTATTGTTGTGGCTTGAATTGAGTTATATTCATGTGCTTTGACATCATTAATCAATTCAAGGGAATTTTTGTCAATCTGTACCATCAAATTAAATCTAGATGTCTTCATAAAAATTGTAGCCCTCTGAACTAGCTTTCCATAGCTTCTTGAATGACTTGAATCCGAGTTCTGTAGAGGAAGTTATAGTCGAAAGAGTGTGATATGGTCAGTCGGATAGTGTCTCAGGCACGCCTATGCGCATGCCCATACATGCCCAGAGGTGAAGAATCAAGCTCAGGCACAGCCATACGCATGGCCATGCGCAACCTACTTACAGAATTATAGTATTTTGACCACAACTTGAGCTATAGAACTCCAAATGAGGTGTGGTTTAATGCTACATAAACTTTAAAGAGTCTCCTGCAACTTTTATGTTTTGAGTTTGAATTGAATATATCTTTAAAATTCTCTAATTGAGCTTGACATTTTATCGCTCACTTGCTCTTTTTCACTTGGACTCTCGTACGCATTTTATGCAGTGACATTGGTTATGGGACTATATGGTGATTGTTTAGAGACTTGGTAGAGGTTTGAAAGACTATGTTATGATTCTTACTATGTGTTTATAATATTGGCAATTATATTCTATCATCTTTTTATTGTTGAATCTTTTCAGGATGCCGTATCCCGACGGAGGTTTTAAACCAGTAGACTATACAGGTTGATACACGGTCATGTAGTTCACTTTTAGTTATTTTATTATATTTTCTCTTTAATTAGTTCTTGAGAAGAACTATATGTACATTTATCATAATAATTGCTTATTGAGTCACAAGCTCATTCCTTTGCAATTGTAGTTTTCAGGCTTGATAAATAGCCTAGTTGAGGCTTGTTGATAGAAGCTTAGGGAGTGATTCTTGTGAGCTCAAGTGGATCAAAAGGCAGGCTTAGTGTCGACATCTCCATCCTCATCATTATGGCATTTGGACATTTTGTAATCAAGTTTAATTGCATTTATTAACATTATGAAATACTTGTATAAATTATTTTCAATATATCAAACAAGAGTTTTTATTTATGTATACCTATATTTTAAAAGAAAAAAAATTAATATGTCATGTGTTTGTTGTATTGTATGGATACTTGTATGTAGTACTTGAAGGATGCTACAAATATGGCTTGGTACACGGGCGTGTTTTGATGTCTCTCCAAAATCCAGACTACTACACTGCTTCCTACACGGGCGTGTCGTCTAACCATGTATCATACTAGATGACGCTTTGGAAATAAGCACAGGCATGTCTTGGAATATAACCTAGAACACGGGCATGTAGATACTCGTGTACACCTCTGGACGTTTTATGAACATTCAACACAGCCGTATAAAAATACACACGGGCATGTATCGGTCTGATCACAACTAAGTAAATTGATTAACTTAGTTTCCTCCAAATCATCTCCTTTTGTTCTATAGGTTTGAGACTCCTTTGCACAAGTTCTTTATCAGCATCTTTCATCCTCTTAGCTCAGAATCTTATGATTAGTCCTCTGTCATAATTCAAAGGATTTGAATTAGATCTCATGTCCATATGTCCAAATGCATCACTCCCCCCTTCCTCGAAAGGATTCGCCCTCGAATCTTCACCTTTAAAATCAAAAGGAAGAATGTCAGATACATTAAAGGTTGTAGAAACATTATACTCACCAGGGAGATCTAATTTATAGGCATTGTCATTGACTCTTGCTATATCTTGTAACGGTCCATCTCCTCTAGGATGTAGCTTAGATTTCTTTTGAGTGGAAAACTTCTCCTTGCGCAAATACAACTAAACCCAATCTCCAGGCAAAAAAATCAACTGCTTGCATCCTTTATTCCTTTGATTTGCCACTTGTTGATTTTGCCTTTCAGTATTTTTCCTTACCTTTTCATGTAAAGTGCACACAAAATTTATCTTTTGAACACCATCTAAATTAACTCGCTCATTCACAAGCAAAGGTGATAGATCCAATGGTGTTAAAGGATTAAAACCATACATAATTTTAAAAAGTGAATGATGTGTATCTCGAATGCATAGCCCTATTACATGCAAATTCTACATGAGGTAAAATATCATCTCAATATTTCACATTCTTCTTAATTATAGCATGCATGAGTTGTCCCAAGGTCCTATTTATAACTTCAGTTTGACCTTCGATTTGTGGATGATATGCAGTTCTAAATAATAACTTAGTTCCTAATTTTGCCCATAAAGTCTTCCAAAAGTAGGACAAAAACTTAGGATCCGTATCACTCATAATAGTTTTAGGAATACCATGCAAATGCACTATATTCTTAAAGAATAAATCATCAATATGCGATGCATCATCGGTTTTATGACATGCAATAAAATGTGCCATCTTAGAAAACTTATCAACAACCACATATATGATATCATTACCACGCCTAGTCCTACGTAGTCCAAGTACAAAATCCATAGATATATCTACCTAAGGTGATTATGGAATAGGCAATGGTGTATATAAACCATGTGGATACACCTTAGACTTAGCTTGCAAACATGTAATAAAATTAGCACAATACTCTGATACATCAGATTTCATATTTTTTGTTGAGCTTATTCTATCCCTTCAAATGCGTCAAACTCTCATAGTCGGTATGGATAACAAACTCATTAGACAGTAAGTAATGTTGCTATATTTTCAATTCCCTTACCAAGGCATACATCTTCTTATCGTATGTCGGGTAATTAAGTG
>CATIWO010273972.1:0-24159 GCA_949673435.1 Macaranga tanarius | reverse complement strand
AATTAAGTTTATTTTTTTCATTTGAATTAAATTATATATTAAATAACTAGCTTAAGATGGTTTCTTTTAATTGTACATTAAATAATTAAAAAAAGCTAGTTTTTATTCTTATGATCATTAAATTATCACATTATCCAATTTTTAATAAATAATTAGCAAAATTTCAACAATCGATGTTGTCATTTTAAAACAACCTAGATCTTTATTTATTATTTGGAATGTAAAAAAAAAAAAAGAAAAAAGAAAAGGAATAAGAAATTATGAGATTTGAATTTAATAAGAAAAATATCCATAATTAATTGATATTAATGTATAATGAATTTCATTTGACGTGGAAAGATTTTAATAAAAATTCTATTCAATTTAGACTGACATTAATGTAAGGATGCCAAAGTTACAAAAATAGAAGTTCAGGGAGTCAATTAAGGGCATATTTTTATTAGGGACTAACGGAGCGAAAATTGAAAAGTTCAGGGACCTTAAGATAATTTTCCTCAATTGAAATATTCGTTAAACACGGCATTTGAAACCACGCGTTTCAAATTGTTATTATAGGGATGCCAAAGTTACAAAAATAAAAGTTAAGGGACTCAATTAAGGGCACATTTTCATTAGGGACTAATGGAGTGAAAATCGAAAAGTTTGGGGACCTTAAGATAGTTTTTTCCTTCTTTAAATGATAGAAAGTTTAAGCATGTCAACAGTATATTGTTGATTTGAACAAATTCAGTCTAAGCAATAAAAAAGTTAGCACTTGAGTAATCGATCAAGCATTAGCATCTTAGTGCCACAAAGAAAGCAACTGATATGCTACAATAGGTTGATTAGGATTCATTTAGTAAAGAAAGCCATGTGTTTAATAAAGAAGATTCATCAAAATCTGAAATCCTGTAAAAAGTAAACGTTAACTCTCACCAGGTACCCATCGATTCATATGGGTCTATTAGAACAAGAACCTCCCGTAAAGATTGAATCGTTTTTAGGATGTATGACTTCATGGACTCCACTGAAAATACTTGGTTTTGCAGCCAATGATGTACTTAGGAACCTTAGCACAAAGGAAAATAAACCAAGTTTTGGAGATATAAGCCCATTGAGGGCATGGAGACAATATCTAGAAGCTAATTTGATACAACAATACAATAGGTGCTAATTGAAGTCTTAGGTAGGGATGTCATAGTCCAAAATTTTGTGATCGAGAGGCAAATTTGGCAAGGGATAGATAGTTAAATCTGCAAATCTGTTTGATGTAGGATTTTTTTTTTTTAATCAGTTAATTAATTGTCTATGGACTCCTAAGGTAGGGAGCAAATCGACCTCTCAACTGAAATTGGTAATTTGCCTGTAAAATTTACATTTTAAGCGAGAGTAATTTACGTCCACCTGAAATAAAAATCTCTATAGTCTATATCCGTCCAGCCACTGGTAATCCAGCAACGTGGCGGCACTTGAACCCATGTGCGCATTGCGCACCTCGTCTACTCGCGAATCTTCATTCAACTCCACTCCCTCTCTCTCTTTCTTCTTCTTTGTTCCCATCTGCTGAACGCTCCATCTCGTGCGCTCTCCTAATTTCCTCTTTTCTTATGTTGTTTTCTCAAATTTTAGCACTGTATTGTTTCAAAGTGCACCCTAAAATTTTTCAGTGCCAAACCCTAATTAAGCTGTTTCCCTCCCCCCGAAAATTATCGTATTTGCGGTTTGCATAGTACTAAAATTGATTCTGTTAAGTCTCAGTTTCTGATTCCATTTTCCACTTTTCGTAATTTGATTTGTTTGCAAAATCAATACACTTAAGTTCGGTTTTGTCTTTCCCAAGTCATTCTCCTAGTCTTAGAAATAGTTAAACAGATTACAACTATTGCGCTACCCAATAAAACTTATCAGCTCAAAAACCCTTTAGAACTTTTTTTTTTTCTTCAAGAACGTAAACAGTACCCTTCCCTCTTTTTTTCTTTCTTTTTTTTTTTTCTGTAAATTTGTGCAAATATTTCACATGATTTGGTAAAATTATAGGCCAAATGTCTGTGGAAAGGTCATTTGAAGCATGGGAGGAGGTGCAGCGGCAAGGCCAGGACCTTGCGGACCGGCTGGCTCAGGGATTTTCAGGTCTAATCCAATCACATATGACTAATCCACCGGTATTTCCCTGGCCAACCCCTCCAAAATCGAAGCTTTTTGATTTGGAATTTCCAGGACACAATTTTAGTAAAAGGGATTTTGGAATGATAGCTGATAATAATGGGATAAATGGGATTTTTGATATCGGGACTAGGATTGGACAAGCTGGGGCTGATTTTGGGGCTTGTTTAAATGGGTTGGTGCAACAGTTCTTTAGGAGTCTGCCTGTTCCCTTTAGGCAAGAAGAGAATGTTGTGATGGAGGTTGTGAGAATGGATGATAAAAGGCATGATGTTGGGGTGAGGTTAGAGGGAGAGCTGGGTTTGGTAAGTGAGAGGTTGAGGGATTTTGGGTTTGTGGATAATGGTGTTATTGACAGCGGCGGGAACAGTAGCGTGGATGGTTCTTTAGATGAAGAAATTGGTGGCTTTAACTTGAAGTCTGTGGGGCATCTTGGTAAACCACAGGTATTCACTTTTATTGCCTAAAGATTATTGCAGAAGTATTTATTTCAACACATAAGTTGTGATTTTTTTTTTTTCATATTTTAGCATTTTAATGTGGGTTGTTAGAGTACCTTGTCTGCATATTAAATGAATGGAAATGGAACTTTTATTAATTGGAACTGATGCAGAAAAAATTGTTCTGTATGTAATTTGTTTTTGCATGGAAATTACTGTAGGATAGAGCTTGACTCTATTTGGTTATTGTATCTGATTGTGTAAATGTTTTGTAATTTAGAGCTCAAGGGACTTCATAATAATAGGAGTTGCTGATATGGTCCCAGAACAATATGTTAATAATAGGAGTTTATTTTTATTTTCTCAAATTCATTTGAGTTAAGAAACAAAATTGGAACTTTTTGTCCTTAAAGCAAATGAAAATCACGTTGGAGTTTATTAGCTTATACCCTTCTGATCCTTTTCTTCCTCTTCCAAAACTTGTTTTTGATCACTATGCAATTTTCCAAGTCATATACCAAAAATGGAGCTTTCTTGCTACAATATGCTGTTTAAGAACACTAAGCTCACAATGTACTGACAACAAATATAATAATGAACATAGAATGTGGTAATTATAAACAACTGAACGAATTGGGACTTTGCAAATGCTTAAAAACGTCAAGAAACACCTGCATTTTTTTAACTGATCATTTTGATTCACTCTACGTTGGGAGTAGCCACCCGTCCTTTATGCTATTATTTTGAAACTTGCTGTGAAAATTCTGGAGTTGATAAGAAGGCAAATCATAAAATACCAAATTAGTAGTATTTGTTTAGAGATTTGATGACAAGGTAAAACAGTTTTTAGATGTGCTATTAGTACATGTTACAGATGATTGTAGTCATTAAACGCTTACCCTCTCATGATGCTCCACTCTCAGCATAGCAACCTGCCAAAGACATTCTTTCTCTGTGAGGTGGGAGACTACATACTAAGGCGAAGGCTTGCAACTTAAGTGATTTAGTAACAAGTTTGAAATAGAAAATATGGCAGAATTCTGTACTAAGATGGTTGATTGAGACTCAAACCACAAAGGTTATTTAGGTTTTTTTTTGTTTTTAGAGAAAACCTCAAATGATAATTATATTGATAAAACAAGATAACTTCATAAAATAGTCTTAAAAGACTATCTATACTAGGCTTACTATCTACACTAGGATTATGTCATATAATGATTATTAGCCCTTGATTACCTTAATTAATCATAGCCGTCCACCTAACTTAAAAGTCACATGCTAGTCATATGACTTTTTTATTAAGAAATGCTAGAAATGAAAAAATAATCAAAATAGAGAGAATTATGCTCTTGTATCATTAAGTTAAGCATAAGGCAGAAGAAAAGGCACACATTATTCATATTGTCCTTATATTTGTGCTATTATTATTATTATTATTATGTCTAATTTTTTTCGCATTGTGCAATTTGTACCATTAATTCAAACAAAGAAAAAGAGCTCACTGTACTTCCACCCTCACAATTTCAATCTAAAGAAAATTATTTGTTAGATTTTGATTTGACATAGAGTGGGGTGGTTAGAGCTGGTGGAGTTGAAAAGGTGGCCTATCATTGAAGATATGTTAAAGTTGAGAATGTTATCTGCATGCATTCACTCCAAGCATTAAGTCTTAGCCAATGGAAAAGGCAAAAACATATTTCCAGAGAGCCAACAATCATCTTGTACTTCGAGATGAAGAAGATGATCTTTAAAAAGAGGATAAATAAGATGTTGAGGAAGCCTAGAATGGAAGCTATCAATTTAAATGTGATGATAACAATGAGGAACTTTATTGTGTTGAGTTCAATGATGAGCAAGTTTTATGGTTGGTTTATAGATTATTGCTATTTAGTAGGAATATTAATTTTTATTTTGGATCAGAAGTCATTAATGGTAGTTTATACATATTTTATATTAGGAATATTAGTTTAATTACATCATTCAGTTTGGCTTTTTTTTTTAAAAAAAAAAATTTTAAAGCTCATCTCTATTAGGTTTGCACCAGTACCTTGTGCTTATGCCCTAGGACCCTAATGCCTTGTTGCAGCATGTGCCTCTAATAACTGTATACTTGAGTGACTGATTCAGCTTGTACATATTGATTGAATGAGATGAACAAGGTGCATATAGTTGCTGTGGATGTGATGATAGCATTTTATGATTGATTGGGTTGTGAATTCCATTAGTTCAATGACATTGTTTCTTTTGTAGTTCCAGTTCCCCTTTGTGCCTGTTGACTAGACAATAAGCTTGTGTATTTCTTATGTACCTTAATTTGCTATGCTAATTGATGTAGTTAATTGAAAGATGTTTCTTATGATCTAGAAAATCTCCCATTTCGTTTACATCTATTATGGCAATGAAATGTCCCTGCGATAATAGTTTTGTATATTGTTCTTATGATCACAGTCATTGAATGCTATCAAGTGCCAATTTTAATTATAGTCTATAATTGTCATTTTATGGTGGTTCATTCTCTACTGGGCAGGGGGTCATGAATATCACATCAACTTATGACAGTAGAACTCACAACATTGAGAGTTCTTTGGTTGCAAGGGGAGATTTATGGAGACTTGAGGCATCACATGGCAGTTCCACCTCCACATCAGGAAATGATAATTCATCTCTCTTTCTTATCCAGCTTGGACCAGTATTATTCGTTCGTGATTCAACACTTCTTCTGCCTGTTCATCTGTCAAAGCAGCACCTGCTTTGGTATGGCTATGATAGGAAGGTATGACCAATTTTTAGCTGGCTTTTTGTTGAGTAAATGTAGATGCATTTGGAGATGGGTGTGGTATAAGATGTTTGGATATCCTTTTAACAGCCTGCCCAAACTAATTTAACTAACATAAATTGCTTGAGTCTCAGATCTTTTCTGAAGGTTTATAAGAACTGGTCTGCAAAAAAAAAAAGGGCTTTAACATAAATTGCCTGCTTACTGCTTAGTCCTAGTTGAGTTAGTTGCTAAGCATTTTTTTTCATTCTCAAATGAGCTTGCATGGTGCAAATAACTTCATTTAGATTTCATATGAGGTTTGCTTGGTGGTGCAAATACTGGTATGCTGACATTGATATTGACATGTCTATGTCTGTGATGCCATATGTTACTATATGTTTCCTCATAGAACTGGTTTATGTTGTGTTATATACCAAAAATTGCAGCTGAATGTTTCTTGCTCGTTGCTTTATTTCTACAGTTCTTATGCGCTGTTTGTTCTATTTTGTCAGAATGGGATGCATTCTCTCTGTCCTGCTGTGTGGTCAAAGCACAGAAGATGGTTGTTAATGTCAATGCTCTGCCTCAATCCTCTAGCCTGTGTAAGTGGATACCTTCTTTTGAAATGTGAGACTGTGAAATTAATCATTGTTTGTTTGAATCTGTTGGAATGGTTGAGCTCAAAGGTATGGTTGGATATCTGATCTGTGCGTATGGTTAAGTAAACTAGTATCATATTATCAATTGTGACTTTGCAGCTAAAACCTCAAATACTATTTTGCCTCAAATAAAATACATTTAAAAAATGATCCTCCCCACTCGCACCTCTTTTCTGCTTGTCATTATCCCCACCCCTTTTCCTGATTATAATGTATGGAAGAGAAAATGGAGCTTTTAAAGCAATCAAATGGTGAAATCAGAATTGAGCATGTTTTTTAAAGTGCAAAATGATATGAAGCAAAAGAAACTACTTCAGTTTTCATGAGTAGCTAGCATGTTGATTATGGATGTATGTAGCAAAGAGTGCTGTCACTGAATTTCATTGCTTTAAACCATCTATAAATGTCAGTTTCTTGAGATGAACTTACTAATTTTCTACTGTGCTTTCTACATGCAGTCATTCGTGGATTTGCAGTTTCCAAATGGTCAGTTTACCTATGTATCAGGTGAGGGACTGACTACAAGTGCCTTTCTACCGCTTTGTGGGGGACTTCTCCAAGCTCAGGGTCAATATCCAGGGGAAATGAGATTTAGCTTCTCTCATAAGGTCAGTTATAACGTATAAGTTGATGTATCTTCTATCAGTGGATTTCATTGTTTTTAGTTAGGAAACCTGACAGTTTCATGTAGTTTTAGTATTTAAAATATAGTTGTTTGCTCTAATGTCTTCCCAGAACAAGTGGGGTACTCGCATCACGCCAATGTTTCAGTGGCCTGACAAATCATTTACATTAGGTTTTTCACAAGCCTTAGCATGGCAGAGATCAGGTCTAATGGTGAGGCCTACAGTTCAGTTCAGGTAAATTTTCATGTTTCCTTGTAAATCAAAATGTGATAGTCATCTCCATTTAGCTAAACTGTGGATAAGGTAAGCAGAATAACTGCATTGAATTCATCTTTTGAAGTCCTGTAGCATACTAAGGAAAGGTTTGTGCGAGTGGACTTCTTTAGTGTCTTTTTTTTTTTTTTTCTCTTACCTGGTTACATCCGATGGTAGACCAATATTGTGAGGTGATAGAAATATTTTTATAGTTCTCAATACTCAAGCATAGGAAACTAGGACATTTTGATAAATTACAACAAAAGAAAAGGGAGGTGAACTAGTGAATGCTGAATGATATGCATTATTGACCGCAAAAGAAAGGACTCCTAGTACTTGTCAGTTTGCTATTTTTTAGTCTTTTCAGAATTCTTTGGGCCTGTTTAACTAAGCTATTATTGATAGTTGATAGTAAATTACTTTTAGCTATTGCTATATGTGTTCAGTATCCAATATAGACATTAATTTTTTTTTTCTGTGATAGTATGTCATGTAATAGGCCAAATACATCTTTGGCCCTTGTAGTTGTACCAATAAACCTAATACCTCTCTGGACTTGAGGTTGAACCTCATAGGTGCCTGAACTTGCAAATTTAATATCTTTTAAACGCCTCCATATTTATTTCAATGCTCTTTATCAGAAAAATTATTTTATGGTCCTCATAATTATTATAAATTATCATTTTGATCCTCTCACTTTTTTCGATATTCTTTTATTGTTTTAAGTCATAATTTTTTACCAATATTAATATTTTATTTACACACTTGTATATTCTAATTATTTTTAAATTACAATGGTCAATGATAAATATATTCTTAATTTTTTAGAATTTACATATTTTAATTCAAAATTAAAAATAGTTTATTTACATGTATAGACTTGAATAATGTTTCTTCAGTTTCAAAGTTGAGAGCTTTAGTTTAAATCATTTGAGTTAAAAGAAATAAACAATGTTTAATCTCATAATCTGAGGTAAAAGAAAGAATGATTAAGAAGCATGTCATTGCTGAGCCTATTGAATAAACAGGAAGTTCAAGAGTGGTTTATTGGAATGTGATAGTTGCTGAGTTCAGTTTTGATAACAATTCAGAAAGCATCAACAGATTATGTACATTATGCGTGTCCAGGAAATGGCTGAACTTTTACATACTCACATCCTTCTAATACAGAATTCTTTCAGTTTAAAAGCACATCTTATTCTTTTGCAAAGTAAATCAAATCCTCACTCCATTAATGTGCTTTTAGTTAAAATTGCAATTATATTTAAGTTTGAGTATTTATTAAGGGTAAATTTGACTTTATATAACTAAAGTTAGATGCCACATCAGCATTCTATTCAATTTTTCCCAATTGGGTAAATGTGTTAAATTGCCAATATTGACTAAATTGAGACTTTTTTTTTATATAAAATTAAAAGGTTGAGATAAAATTACTAAATATTGCAAATGTTTGAATTTCTAATACCAAGAAGCCTTCAAAAAATTAAAATTTTGAAAGGATTAAAATTCTATTTATTCAAATAACATAAAGCTGTTGGTGAAAGGCTTCAAATTGAAGTTGATATATACTAGAAGTTAACAGTTACTAGTTCAAAAACTAACTAAACACAATTGATGTAGCTGTTGGGAACTAAACTAACAGCTCCTCCCAGATTATGTTATATAACACTGAGTTTATACTTTGCTTCGCATTGCCTACATTTGAGTTTAGGTAAACTACAATTTGGACATGAGAATGGAGACTTTTCCTGCTATCACTGAATTAGCAATAGACAAAACTGATCATGGTAAAAATACACAACTTCCTATGCATATTTGAGTCTACCTATTACTTACAACAGAATTCTCTTTTGAAAGCAAATGCAATGATGCCAGTTGACAAAGTCCAGCCTCATAAAGGTCCTTCAAATCAGGAGGCGTCTGCTTTCTCATACTCTTTCTTTCTTGTTCCCCCACCCGTCTTCCCTCCTTCCATGTATTTAATTTACTCTTCAATTAATCCAAGACTGTAACATGTCAATTATACATTTCAATAACCTTATGATAGCCAAAAACTGTTTTGGGGCTGTTGACCAATAGTTTTATTCTTGTGATTGCGGTTGCAACTTTGTCATGATGGGTAGCGTAGTAGTAAGAGGTGTTCGATATGCGTAACCTGAGAGCAAAGACGAGTAAAAGGCTTGTGCACAATATGTTATTCTTAGTTTTTTTTTTTTAATTTCCATTCTCACTATTCATTAATTATTAATGTTCAATTGGACTACCTTGGACTGGAGTGATATATTTCTTCTATTTTTCTGGTTTATTATTATTTTTATACCAACATTTGATAACTTTGTTCAAATTGATGTCAGTTTGGGTCCCACTTTTGGCGGAAGCAATCCTGGGTTGCGGGCGGAACTTATTCATTCTGTGAATGAGCAACTTAATTTGATATGCGGCTGTGCATTCGTGGCTCACCCTTCCATATTTGCTTCACTGTCTGTAAGTTGTTCTATTCCACCAGAATTTTTGGTTTCCTGGTACATATCACATATCTCGGGTTTTTCTTATCGTCTCCTTTTTTCTTTTTTCTCTTTTCTAACACAAAAATCTGGAAAGAAGCGAATATTTGTTTTTGTTTGTTTGTTTTAAACATAAAAAGTCTGAAAAGAAATGGACAAGTTCAAGAAACTCTCTCAGAAAATTACCATTATTTTTCAAAGGATGTGACATGGGTGTAAAGAAAATGAAGGGAGGAGAATTTTCAAAAGATTCCACTACTCTCTTGTCTGGGAGTGGTGGGAAGTGTTGGGAAAATATTCCCCCTTGTATGTAGCAACATTTGCCTTGTTAAATTGGCAAGTGGAGTGAAACTACTCATTTTTCCATAATACAACATCTTAGATAGATAATGAAACTACTTATTTTCCCATTTGAATTTTCTTATCTTTATTAAGTCCGAATAAGATGACCTAAAATTCAATTTCTCATTTCACTTTGCCTATCTTTTTCTTCTCCGAGCATAGAGCCAGTTTGGTTCCATTTGTGCCTACTTTATGCACAGGCTAAGGCCTTCAAATGCAAGTTTCTTGAACAAACTAAGAAACAATGCTTTTTAGAGAAGCTGCATTTTTTATCCTATGCTTCTATGTCTTTTTAGGCCGGCCGTACTCCACAGTGCATGTGTCTGAACACTGATCATCATGAACATACCATTAAAATACAAATGATATATCCAGTTAAAACCAAATGTTTCTTCTTAAATGAGAGGAATGTAGATGCAGTTTGCTTGGCTAACTACCATTTTATATGTAGCATACTTCTGTGCTGCTGAAGTATACAACCATACATCTGAAACTATTGGTGCAAAATGTAGTTTGATTGAGCATTCAGGGTAAGGATTGAATGATTAATGTTCACTTCCACACAACATAACCTCATGCTTCTTACTAATAGAATGTCACTAGCTCAAAATGTTGTCTTCTATCTTACCAACTCCGCATATGCAAACAATTTGAAGAAAGTAACAACTTATTTCTCAATCTCGGAACTAACAAATGTAAAAAAAAAAAATCTATGTGCTGAGGCATAGTACAAAATGGGTCCACCAACTTTATTTTCTCCTAAGCAAGCATTTTCTCTTGGGTAGTGCAAGGCAGAATAGCTTTCACTATGTTAGAATGGTTTTAGACTGTTATTGTGGCTTATGTCCATCTTTGCAACAGAATTCAGTGTTCTTGTTTCGTTTGTGCCATAGTACTTATCATCTTTTTTCTTTTTATCTTATCCTATTGGCATCCCACTCCTTTGTTGCATTGGATTATCTTTCCTTTTTCCCTGTTCTGTTCTCATCATTGTGCTTCTCATCTATCTGTTGCTTTTCTTTTTCTTTTATGCACCCTAGTATTCAAAAAAATTCCTGCACTTCAGGGCGAACAACTTTGGCAGTTCTAAATGTATCAGTTGGGTGGTCTAAACTTATTTTTTGTTGATAGTTATGGGCTTCATTATCAATTAATCATCTGAAACTGTTGCACCTTGCTTGGGAAAAAACAAGCACACAATTTACAGTTTAGGCTATAGAAGGTGCCTTTTTACTTTTGACTATTAATGGCTTTGGCGAACATATTGGATAACTGTTGTTATTGAGATGCAGCTGAAATAACTCATACAAGAATTGCGTTATGGAGTTTGAACAGCAGTGTGATTTGCTCCCTTCTCATCCTCTTTCTCTCACACACACAGAGACAATATGCATTTGTTTGGATTGAAACTATTTGAGCAGATGCTTGATCAGCGCCTTAGGCCTTAAGGTCCTCTGCAGTTTGTGCTGCATGTGGATGTGTTAGCTTGGGTCCCAAGTCAAAATTTTACCCCTCGTACTTAAAAGACTAATTCACTACCTACCATAAATGTGATTATTAATACTGTGTTGATTTCACCCTTTAGATAGAGATAAATAGCATCTTTGATTATTTGTAGTTAATTTTTCATTTAACTTTCTGGTTTCAGATTGGCCGGTCTAAGTGGAATGGTAACGTTGGCAGCTCAGGAATTGTTGTAAGACTTGATAGCCCACTCTCTGACATCGGACGACCATCATTTTCTGTTCAGATAAATAGTGGTATTGAGTTTTGAATCTGTCAGCAGATATCTCACACTGGTAATGTTCATATAAAGGTGTGAGTTTGAGTTTTGCAGTAAAAATGTAAATAGTCATTGAGCATTTGACCATACAACACCAAATGTGAATATTTTGATCAATATATTAATTATACGATTCCAACTTCTTCCTCAATTTCTTTTCTTTAATTTCTAATGCATTTTTCTCTGTCAAGTCGACTGTTAATTTTGAATTGGAATGTAAATTTGACCTTTCTAGTTCAGAAATATCTACTTTGATGTGATATCTAAAGAGTAACAAAAAAAAAAAAAAAAAAAAGGAAATGGTTGTTCGTTGAGATGATCAATGATAATATAATTGGGATTCATTTGGTTGAATTCTGTAAGGGATTTTATTTTATTTGCAAACAAATTTTTAGAAAGACTAAATTTGCTTTTAAGATAATTTAAACTATAAAATATGTTCTATCATCTTTAAAATTAAACTTTGAATGCACAATAAATTCTCTCAATTAATTTCTTAACCAACCTCTTAATGATGAATTCATGAAGTATTTATAGTGGAGGATTAAAAACTAGCTATTAGAGATATATGCATCAAGCTCCATTCTTCTCTTTTATATAATGTTTTTTCAGATTTTTGCACACGAGGGCATGCTCATGGTCATCATGAGGCTGCTCACGATTGTGACCCTTGAATTTTTGACCATTGGAAAGGTCGAGGAAGCACTCATAAGCATGCTCACGAACATGACCATGATCGAGAAGGATCATAACTTCTCACGGTCATGAACACATTTATCATGATCGTGGCGTTTGAAATTTGATTGCATTAGCTTGTAGGAACTCCTCATGATTTTGATAAAGACCGTGAGGAGTTTTGGAATTTCTAATCACGATCATGAGGGTCTTCTTCACGATCGTGACATTCAAACTTGGCCTTTCTCCCATCTTTTGATTGCTTTTAGGTACTTGAATTTTGCTTCTACTTATGCCTATGAACATTGTTTTGATCTTAACTTATATATACACTCAAATTGATTATTAAAGTTAAAGCTAAGGTTAATTAGAGACTTGGTCAACAATCTCCCCCTTTTTGACTTTGACAAATAATTTTGAATGATGATAAACAAATATTGTGATAAACATAACATTTAAATATGTAGTGTTCAAATTTTAATTAATTCATCATGCAAATTGCATTCATTATTCATATTAAGGATTCATCATTCAAAGTAGCATTTTTTATTCTAATTCATATAAAGTATTCTTCATATCATTAAGAATACTAATCTTCTCCTTTTGGCAAGTGAAAAAGGGTGAAGTTGAAGTAAGAAAACAAACAACATAATCATAAGAGCAATAAGCAATTGGAAAGAAAAGAACAATGTCATTAATCATAACTTACATTACAAGAATAAGAAAACAAAAACATAAGGATTAAAAGAAAACATGAACCACACAAAACACAAGAAAAATGAAATGTAGTTTAAGAGAATAACATTACAAGAATAAGAAAACAAAAACATAAGAACTAAAAGAAAACATAAACCACACAAAACACAAGAAAAATGAAATGTAGTTTAAAAGAACTAAAACATGGAAAACAATGAAAAATATCATGTATAATGCATGAAAACAAATGAAATGACTTTTAAGCTTAGGAGTCCCCATCTCCTTATCCTTGATCTCCCCTTTGAGGTTCATGTTGACCCTAATGACATTGGATCTCTTGGTGTTAATAAAGAAATTGCACATCATACTCAAGATAGTCCATTCTAGCATTAAAGTGATCCAAATTTACATCCACTCTATCAAACCTTGCATTGAAGTTAGACTATATAATTAACATTCTATAAAAAAAAAGGATACTCATTGAGGCTCTTCCTTAACACTTTGGGCACTTGAACTTCCTTCTCCCCTTATCCTCTTCCTTTATGGCATTGGTGGATCTTGAGACACAGGAGGAACTTGTCCCTTTTCAAGGTTTTGAGTAAGCTCCACATCCATTGCTTATTGGAACTCATCATCCTTGAACATCTAAAGTTCTCCAACTTTCTAACTCAACAACAAGTGAGGAATAAGTGGGGAGGATCTCAAAAGCCATGTTAAATAAGCCTATTTGATATAAGAGAGACTTAGCTTCATCAAAGCAACTTAAATGATCCAGGGCTACTTTTAACATATAGTTTGAAGGGTTTAAAGTTCTCTTGGAGAATTGGCTTATCCTTGATCTTATTATGGCTTGAGAATATGAAGTTGGTGGTGTCTTCTTAAGTTTCTCTTTTGTGGCCATTCTTGAAGAGGGTTCACCCCTTGATGCTTATTTGGGAGCCATTATAAATGTATATAATGCAAGAAAATATGGGTAGGGTGTGTAAAGAATAAAAAAAAGAGTAAGAATTTTCTAAAAGAATGAAGAACAAAAGCAAAAAAGAGCAAGTACACAAAAGTGTTTTGTGAGAGCAAGAGTAAGTTTGTAAAGAATGAACTTGATGCAAAAATAACATCACAAGGGGAGTTTATATAGAGTTCTAATGTGCATTAACCGCTTTGGATGTCCTTTAATGAATTTTGATCCTAAAAATTCGTTGTCTAATGAATGTACATGTCTTTTGAATGAAAAATTATAAGTGACCATTTTCCTTATCATGTTAAGATGCTAATTGCTCGAGGCAGCTTCCTTATGATCATGAGCACTTCTGCCTAATTTTTGAACAGGTGTCATAATTCTTTTAATTATAGGTAATGGTCGTGATCAAATTGCATTTTAGTTCATGAAGTTTAAAAAAATTTTCAATTAGGTGCTTCCGAGATTAAATTGACAAATTTTAAAACTTTAAAACTAAAGCTATTGTAGCTAGAAATCATGCAATTTTTGCAAATATTTTGATCATGCAAATGCTTCAAGTTCTCTTAGAACATTTTAATGTACACAAGCTTATTGATAAATTAAAAAAAATTAAGTTTATAAATTTATATATAATTAGCACAAAAATGGATTATGCTACACATTGATTATACAAATTCGGATGCTTGCTCCTAAGCAAATATTAATCAATTCCAACACATAAAAAGCATATAAAGCAATCAATTTAAACAAGAAGCTTCTAGCATACTAAGTTCTCTCTTAATAAAGTTCATTCGATTTTTATTTAGAGGTTTGGTAAACATATCCACTAGTTGGTTATTGGTATCAACAAATTCAAGCACAACATCACCATTTTGAATATGGTCATGAAAGAAATGATGCCTAATGTCAATGTGCTTAGTTCTATAATGTTGAATTGGAATTTTAGAAAGGTTAATTGCACTTATATTGTCATATTCAGGCACAACATCACCATTTTGAACATGATCATAAATGAAACGATGCTTAATGTCAATATGCTTAGTTCTATAACATTGAATTGGATTTTTAAAAAGGTTAATTGCATTCATATTATCATATTTTATAGAAATATGATTAATATCAATGCCATAGTCCTTAAGTTATTTTTGCCATAATACTTGTGAAAAAGAACAACTTACTACAAGTATTCCGCTTCAGTGATGGACAAAACAACTGAAACTTGTTTCTTCCTAAACCAAGAAACTAAGTATTATCCTAGCAATTGACAAGTTCTAGAAGTACTTTTCCATCTCGAAGACTACCAACAAAGTCTACATTTGAATAACTAATAAAAAGGATGTACTCTTAGGATACCAAAGTTGTAAATGTTCCTAAAAGGTACTTGAAAATTCTTTTATTTTCATTCAAGATAAGATTAAATCTAGCACGCAAGCATACAACATACACTATATCGGGTTTACTTATGGTAAAAAAAAAAGGGATTCGATCATACCTCTGTATCATTTTTCATCAATCGACTTGCCATTCTTATTTTTGGAAAACTTGATGGTGGTTCTCACTGGAGTTTTGCTTGTTTTAGCTCCATCCATCCCAAACTTCTGAAGAATGTTCCTTGTATACTTATCTTGGTCGATAAAGATCACATCCTCACATTGCTTGATTTGTAGTCTAAGTAAAAATTGAGCTCACTTATTATGCTCACCTTAAGTTCACCTTTCATCAACTTAGAAAATTCCTCACACAAGCAATGGTTAGTAGTCCCAAATATAATATTATCCATATATATATGCACAATCAACAAATCATCATTAGATTTTTTAATAAAAAGAGCTATATCAATGTTTCCTGGGAAAAATCCATTTTCCAAAAAAAGTTACTAAATCTTTCATTCCAAGCTTTTGGAGCTTGTTTCAGTCCATAAAATGCTTTGGTTAATTTGAAAACATGATTAGGAAATTTATGACTTTTAAATCCCAAAGGTTGTTTAACATAAATCTCCTATTGAATATAACGATTCAAGAAAGCACTTTTTACATCCATTTGAAACAACTTAAAGTTCATATAAAAGGTAAAAGCAAGTAACATCCTAATGGCCTCTAACCTTTGAAATAAGGGAAAATATTTCATTATAATCAATGCCTTTTTTTATTATAACTTTTAGCCACTAATCTAGCTTTGTTCCTAGTAATGACACCTTGTTCATTCAATTTATTTCTATAAACCCATTTGGTGCAAATAATAAGATAGTTTTTAGGCCTAGGAAATAAGTTCTAATCCTTGTTTCTCACAAATTAACTGAGTTCCTCTTGCATAGTCAGGACCAATACATATGATTCAAAGTCTAACTAGCAGACTTAGGCTCAAGTTGAAAGATGAAAGCTAGATTTATAAAAGGTCTAATAGAGGATCTAGTGGTCACCCATTTTAAAGTATCATCTATAATGAGCACCTTTGGATAGTCCTTCTTGAATTTCCATTCCTTGGGTAACTCCTCTTTCTCTTCTTTACTTGGACCTTTGAATTCTAAAGGTTTTGTTGCCTCCTTTTCCTGTAGGCTCATATTCATAAAGTCACTTATAAATTCATTAATAACAAGGCATTTCTCGAATTAAGTAGGTTAGACTTATTCCAAAGACTCTATATGCTTTGCTTGAGGTGGAATAGCCCATGAAAATTCCTTCATCAACTTTATATTCAAATATTCCAAGATTATTCTTAGTGTTTAATATGAAGCTCTTGCATCCAAACACTCTTAGATATGAAATCTTAAATTTTTTTATTTTATTATAGCTCATAAGAAATTTTGTTTAAAATTGGTCTTTCCAAAACTCTATTTGAAATATAACAAGCAGTATTAATGACTTCTATTCAAAAGTATAATGATAAATTATACTCATGAAACATTGTTCTAACCTTTTCCACCAGTGTTCAATTCTTTTTTCAAACCACCTTATTTTGTTCAAGTATGTTAGGGAAATAATAGTTATGAAAAATACCATTTTTATTACAAAAAAGTATTAAAATCATTAATTTTCAATTTTGGTGCCTTCATCACTTCTAATACTAGTCCTGCAAAAACCTTTTTCTTTTTAAACTCTTTTCACAAAACTTTTAAAAGCATTAAAAGCATCATTCTTATGAGCTAATAAAATGTTGAGAGTAAAGCTAGTTTCCTCAATATTTCCTCAAGGTTTCCTTAGTGTTTCCTCAAGGTATTGTGTTCATTTCTCAGGTTGTATCCATTCAGTATAAGGATTGTTTAAATATTGGTTTTCTCAATAACTGATGGTCTATCTCAGTTGTTATCTTTAAGTTACATATTTAGTGTTTGGGTATGTTAGAGTCTCTTAGTTTTTTAGTAGTTTTTTGCTTTCTTTGTGACTATTAGTCTTTTTGTAATAGTTTGCTTGATATGAATTTAAAATTCATTTTGGTTGATGTGTATGTTCATTTTTAGTGCCATTCACAAGTGTTCTTTACTATTCTTATGAATTATTTCTCATTCCTATTTTATAATTGATATTATAGCTCTTCCTTGTTCTTGAGGGGCCTATTTAAGAAAAGGAAAAAAAATTTCTTTAGCGACAATTGTGTGGTTGTTTGAGAGAAACCTGTGAACTCATCTTTTTTCCTTTTTAAATATCTCCCCTTAGTTCCTTCTATATCCATCAATGTCTTCAAACCAAGTGAATTTCACTTTTGCCCCTCTACTTATTCTTACAGGTGATGACTACTCTAGATGAGCTATAAGGATGCAGTGTTATTTACAGGCTTTTGATCTCTAGAGTTACATCGAAGATAAGGCAATGCAGTCTCTTTTGCCTGAGAACCCACCTTGGCACAAATTAGAAAGCTAGAAGGTCTAAGGAAAAAACTCTTACTTATTTTATAGTGAGTGAGGCTATATATGATAATATAAGATCATATATTATGCAACATTAAAGGATATTTAGGACTACCTTAGAAAGGAATATTAAAGGAATATGAGGACTAGGCGGATGCAGCTTCACAACTTGAAAAGAAAGTTTATGATGGAGAAGATGAAGGAAGGAGAGAGTATGAAAGATTTCATTAATAGAGTCATATCTCTTATGAACAAAATGAAAATTTTTAGAGATCGTTTACTTGAAGCATTTGTGGTTGAAAATTTTTGCTCAGTTTGCAAGAATATTTTAAATCTAAACTCTTTTATATTGAAGATAGAAAATACATAACAACTATCAAGCTAGTAGGGTTTGGTAAAGGGCTTGTCAAGATTTAGTTAAGTTTGGTTTAGTCTGAAAATAGCTCAAATAGGCACTATAAGGTTATCGAGTAAGGGTTTAGGGTTTTGAAAGGTTTGGAAATTGTTTGCAAGGTGATTTCTCACATTAATATCTTATAATGGTAAGATATTTTCATATTTTTATCATCAGCCATTAATGTTTTGGAAATAACCATTAGCACCTACATAGTCGAAGTCAACTTTCTTCACGAAGATTATCCCATAGTCCATGCAGTCAATAACCCTTTAACCTAGAGGAAGTTTTTTAACTTTAACCTCATACTCTCCAAAGTCTTCCACATATTACAACAAAAGAACCTTTTAAAGCCACTAAAACCCAAATAACTGCCAAATCTACTACCTCCACACATCAATCCAAACATGTTCTCCCATTTTCACTAAATATTTAGCCATACAAATGATGATTATAACACCTTAAAAAATAAAGTCCAAGATCTAATTGACTCTATAGGGATTGAGGATCCTAAGAACCAATTTAGTGTTAAAAATAAACCATTGCCTAGTCATTAAGCTATACTATCACCACCACCAAAACGTAATATCATTTTCTCTAAGTTATATGAATCCCATGTATTACAGTCCATTCAGAACATGCAAGGGACTGAAGAAGAAAGAGTAGCTAAAGAAGATAGAGAGTTTAGAATGTTGCAAGAGCATGAGTTCTTGGGCCTACTTTTGAATTCAAGTGAGGATGAGAACTAAGATCCTTTTACTTATAGGTACATCCCACTTCAGGGTTATTGTAATCTAAGGAATTCACCACCTCACTATAATTGAGCCACTAGATAGGGAGAAGAATTTGGTGATGTCACATTGCCATATCTGGAGAAAGTCATCCAATGCTTGGGGTCCTCTAATATAGAAGAGGAAGTAGAAGTAGAAAAAGAGAAACTCAAAATATGGGATCTATTAAGTTATCCCTCTAGCAAGTACAACTATATAGTAAAGTACGTTGCTCCACCATCGGTCAAATAGTATTGGAGGACGTTACTAATGGGCTAGGACGAGTAATTCAATGATGAGGATGATGTAACAAAGATGAGCAACCAAATACCACATGGGTTATCCATCATAGGCATTGACATCTAGTATGATTTAGACGAGGGAGTAGACAAGAAAAGCAATGCTTAAAAGCAGTCTCCAATGAAGCATCAGAAGAATAGGATGGCACTTTCCAAATAAAGGAGGAGGTAATACAACTAAGAGAAGTTCAATAGAAAGAAACAAAGCAAATAATTTGTGAAGTCTTTAATCATATAACTAGAAGTGAAAGATTTTATCAACCTTCCTAAAAAAAGAAAGAGATGATGAGAGAAAAAGAGGTTGTGAAAGAAGTGAGCTAATATTACTAGAAGAACATACAATTCTAAAGCAACTTAAGAAGACATAGGCTCAGGCAAGCATTTGAAACTTACTCATGGGATCAAGGAAGCATCAGGATGCTTTGGTTCAAGCATTGAACAATATAAAATTCAAGCAGATACCTCGTTAAAAGACATGATCACATCCCTAATTTAGACTCCAGTGAATGCAATCACTTTTTTATAATTATTTTCCATCATAAGGGAGAGTCCATAATATTCCTTTATTTATTAAGGTAATTGTCAAGGCAAAGAAGATATCTTGTGTCATGGTTGATGATGGGGTCAACTATTAATTTGTGTCCTTTTAGGTTGCTTTACAAATTATAGTTGAACGCAGATGATTTAGATAGCTCTAGCCTAATTATCTGAGCCATGATGACTTTAAAAAGCTAGTGGTTGGCACTTTTAAAGCAATGCTTATAATGGGGAAATTGAATTTGTTGTTGAGTTCATAATGTTGGATATTCCTTTGACTTTTGCTCTACTACTGGGATGTCTATGGTTTCACCCTCTAGGAGGCATTCCTTCCATAATGCATCAGAAGATTAAGTTCTCATTAAATGGGAAAGTGGTGACAATATCTACCAAGACTAATGATATCATTGTTTGCTTGAATATCACTAAGTTGATATAGAACATGAGGAGGAAATATAAAGTTACTGTCTACATTAACATCGTGGCTCTCATCAAGTCTAGTATAAATGATCTTTTATTTAAAGATATATTTGTTAATGATGATGTATGCACCACTAATCAATTTGAAATTAATATTGTAATTATTTCTAAAGTTAATACAATGAAATCAAACTTTGTCTAATTCTTTAATGTCCTTTTTAATTGTAGTGTTAGTGTCATTTTTCAAAATGCCTAATAAGCTCATAAAATGCATATATTTTAAGTGCTATTCCTTTAAGGTTTTGAGAATTTAATTGAGAGATTTAAAATTTTTCTAGTAACTATGAAGTAAATTAGCTTTTCTTTAGGAATATACATAATTGATCTTTCCTTACCTTTTTTTGAGCATATTTGAATGTTTTTATATTTTTTCTCATAATTACTTTTATGTGTTATAGTGAAAACATGATGAAATGGTCAATTAAATGGTGTATTAATTCAAAATGAGGCTAATTCAATCTTAAAAAGGTGAAAGAATACTCAAAGAAGAGAAATTTTGAAGTTTAAATGATAATATAGCCATGCACCTTGAAGAACACATGCAGAAGCAGAATTTTTCAAAGCATATGATTGTGTACACCCTATAACATAGCCATGCACCCTCTATTTCCAAGGCCAATCTGGAGCTCGACACAGCCATGCGTGCCCCTGACACAGCCGTGCACTAACTACCTAATAGCTCACCAACTTTTATTTTATGCAAGGACACTTGAAGGGAATATCCTTTGATTCTAGGGTAAATTCCAAGGCACATGGGGAGGTGTAAAAGCATATTTCTCCGGATAAGAATGGGGGATCATTCTAGAGTTTTATGCCCTACCTAGCCATCATTAAGGAGAGAGAGAAACTTACATTATCCATCAATCATCTTCATTAATTTTCATTACATCTACACTTAACCATCTTCATTATTACACTTTCTCTTCAAGATCTAACCTAGGAGACATTATTTATTCAAGCAATCAAGGTAAGAGTGGAGAAATCTCATTGGGTCATCAAGATTTAGAGTGGAATCTTCATAAAAATGGGTTCATTTATCCACATTTTTCATTCTTATCTTATGTATTTGAGTTGACATTAGAATTAAACATGAAAGTCTCTATAATTTATTTTGTATTTACTTGTAAGATGAATGGCTAGTTTTTTTGTAGTTAGGGTTTCTAAACCCCTAATTTGATATAAATGCACTCTATGTTCTAATCTTTAATGCAAGGAGTTTCTTGTACATATGGGCTATGTCTTTGCTCTTAGTACTTGCAATAGTTTGGCCACCTATTGTCTTAATGTTAATAATATGATTAGATTGAGAGACAAATCATGTTATGGGCCTAAGATTTAGCCTATTAATCACTCTAATAGTTGAGAGACACTTGGGAAATTAATATTACTTAATGTTTAAGCTTGAAATTGGATGTCAATACATGAAAATGACTGGTGAGGTGAGAGCGCCCTTTATGCCTTTTATATATTGATTTTCAATTGACCTTGTGAGTGCTTGAGAAAGACTTCCATAGTCCATTTTTGGTATGCATCATGTATGTTTCTCCTTTACATTGTTAATGTGAATTGTGGGTGTATGAACTCAAATTAAGGGAGGAAATCCCAACTTCACCATTAGTAGTGAACAAGAGTTCTAGATTATATAAAATTGATAGTGTAGTTTAAATTAGCTTAGTAAAAAATTTAGTTATTTATTATTCTATTAAGCAATTTCCAATTTTGATTGTTTAAACAAAAAACCACTAACTAATTACAATAGTCAATATTACAATCTTTGTGGGATGATATCTTTTTATACTACTTGTACTATCAGTATGCTTGCAGAGTTGTGACTAAGTTTTTAGCACCATTATTGGGGATTGAAAGATTGATATTGTTACTAACTATGTGTTATTTCATTTAGACATTTTCTTTGTTTGTTTTTCATTTAGTGTGTTGGTTTTGGTGCAGGATTTTTTTGGTGTATGCAAAAAACTCAAAGTTTTGGCCTACATTTAAAACCCCATGAACTATTTAATCTAAAAAATTGAAAGGACATTCCATCGAAGGCTGCATGAAAGAAGAAATAGGATGAATCAAGAAGAAGAAGTAAGAGCTTCTTAAGCGAGGCCCAACAATCGAAATGGTTTTAGGACTATACAAGATTTTGTTAGCCCTAATGTCCAAGAGGAGCAAACACCAATTGTGAGACTGGAAACGGCTGCCAGTAACTTTGAAATCAAGCCTGCCATGATTCAAATGATATAAAACTCTCAATTCAATGGTCTCCTACATGAAGATCCTATAGCTCATATGATAAGATTTTTGGAGTATTGCGCTACTTTCAAGATGACTAATGTGCCTTCAATAGCAATTTGCCTTATGCTCTTTCCTTTTTCACTCAATGATAGAGCACAGAGATGGTTGACAAGCCTCCCTCCTAACTTTATCACTACTTAGCAAGAGGTGTATACAACCTTCTTTAATAATTACTTTCCTCTGAGCAAGGTTCTTCGCATTTGAAAATGAGATCAATTCTTTCTACCAAAGATAAGATGAAAGTTTCTATAAATGTTAGGAGAGATTCAAGGATTTACAAAGATAATGCCCTCCTCACCTCATTCCTTAATGGGACTTAGTTTAATCCTCCTACAAGGGTATTAACCCCTCAGTGAGAATCATAATTGATGTGGCTAGTAATGGAATAATTATAAGCAAGGCTCCAAAAGATGCTTTGGACTTATTTGAGGAGATTGCCATTGCTCAACACTTATGGTCTAATGAAAGAGCTTCTATAAGGAAGGGTGGCTTATTGGAAGTGGATAGTCTACAAATGGTGAATGCAAAGTTAGATGCATGATCCAAAAGAATGGACAAGATGAGTGTCAATACGGTAGGTTCATCTACCTCTTCTAGTTGTGAGTTATGCCAAGGTGTGCACCAAACTATTGAGTGCCATTTGATGCAAAGTTTAACAATAAATAATGTGAACTTTATGGGCAATCTTAACAAGGGCCCTTACAATAATCCCTTTAGCAACACCTGTAATCAAGGATGGAGGAATCACCCTAACTTTTCTTGGAGCAATCAAGGGCATCAAGAAAGTGTTCACATGAGACCTTAAGCTCCACCAGGTTTTCAAATTTGAATTTCTAGCCCCTATATCAACCCTAAGCTAGCTATCAAGCTTATGGCCACCAAGATAAGACTTTTAATCCTTCCTCCTTACTTGAAAGTAAAATGGAGAAGTTTATGGACATGATAGCAAGTAAGATGAGTCTTTAAAAAGAGAGTACAAAAAGATTAGAGAATAAATTTGAACAAGGGTGTCAAGAGAATCAACTCATGTTCAAGAACTATTCTTCTTCAATCCACAACTTAGAAGTAAAATTAGGACAATTAGCAAACTCTCTTTCAGCAAGGCAACAAAGTGCACTTCCAAGAAATATGGAAATGAATCCTAAGAAGCAGTTGAAGGCCATCACCTTGAGAAGTGGAAAAGAACTGGCACAACCCCAAGGAGAGTCAAGCAAGCAAGTAGAGCAAGAAGAAGAAAGCAAGAATGAAAAGTCCTTGCCATAAGAAGCCCCTTCAAATGAATAATGTTTCAATAAAAAAGACCCAAGAGCCTAGATCTTATTAAGAGACAACTGCAGCCCTACCTCCTAAGCTATATAAGCCTCTTGATGCAAAGGACCATGGAGCTAGCATGGATTCGGCCAACTCAAAGGAAGGAGTGGACTTCGGCCAAGTCCAATTCAAAGGAGGAATGCTCAATTCGGCCAACAACAAACTTTGATCCTTTAAGCTACAATGGAGGCCCAATAACAAGGGCCAAAGCAAAGAAGATGAAGGAGGCAATCATGGGCCTTATTCTACACCATTTGGAGCCTATGTTGAAAAGTCAAAGTCAAATGGTCAAAGGTCAAAGTCAACAAGTCAAAGGTCAAGGTCAACACATGGTCAACCTCAACCCAAGCCCAACATATGTGCACATGATCCAAGCATCCATTGGGCC
>CATIWO010273923.1:0-31349 GCA_949673435.1 Macaranga tanarius | reverse complement strand
AAAAAAATAAAAAAAAATCAATATTTTAAAATTTTCAGTTCGGTTCAGTTTTCTACCCAAAAATTTCAGTTCAGTTTTGGACCTAATTCGGTTCGATTCTAATTTTTTAAAATTCGGTTATTTTGGTTTGGTCAGAAAAATACCGAAAAAATGACCGAACCAACCGATGAACACCCCTAGCTGCTGCTGAAGGAATGAAGGATGCTGCTGGAGATGCGGACCAGAGCGAGGATGCTGCCATGGATCTGGAAGCCTTCATTCAAAACTCTTTTGTTAATGTTTTTTCTGATGACTTTGACATTTCCCTTTCCAATTTGTTTGAACTTGATGGTTTGTTCTTTTCTAAAGTTGATGCAATGAAATCTGATTTTGCTTACTTGTGTGAGGTCTTACCTAATGGTTATGTTCATTGTGATGATCATTTCATGCATATATTTGACATTAATTCTACGCAAACTATTGCATTTAATTTAGGCATAATTGAGCATCCTAAAAACATAACAATTGCTTATGACCTTTCTCCTGAATAGAGTGAAAAAATGAAAGAAATATTAATAAAAAGACAGAAAGTATTTGCTTGGGGTTATGAGGATATGTTGGGGATAGATCGCGAGATTGTGGAACATGAGATCCCAACTTATCCTCACATTTCACCAGTCAAGCAGAAAATAAGAAGGTTGAGACCAGAATGGGCCCTCCCAATTAAGGAAGAAGTCGAGAAACAATGGAAGGCAGGATTCCTTGAGGTGGTTGATGACACAAAATGGCTTGCTAATATATTACCGGTACCGAAGAATGATGGAAGAGTAAGAATGTGTGTTGACTACCGGGACTTGAACAAAGCTTGCCCGAAAGATGATTTTCCTTTGCCTCACATTGATACACTGGTAGATAGTGCTGCTTCAAGTTCTATGTACTCCTTCATGGATGAATTTTCAGGATACAATCAGATTAAGATGGCTGAAGTAGATAAGCTGAAAACCTCATTCGTAACTGAGTGGGGAATTTACTGTTACTTAGTGATGCCATTCGGATTGAAAAATGCTGGGGCAACATATCAACAGATGGCTACTACTTTATTGCATGACATGATCCATAAGGAAATTGAGGTGTATGTAAATGATATGATGGTTAAGTCTCCTACTCGAGAAGGGAACTTCAAAGCTCTAGACAAGTTATTGTAAATAGCTGAAAAGTATAATTTGAGGCTGAATCCCAATAAGTGTGTATTCGGGGTTGCTTCTGGTAAACTGTTGGGTCATATAGTCAGCAAGAAAGGGATAGAGGTTGATCCAGATAAGATAAAAGCCATTAGTGAAATGCCAGTTTCAAAGACAGATAAGGAAGTAAGAGGATTCATTGGACGATTACAGTATATCAGCCGGTTCATAGTAAAGTTAACCACTGTTTATGAGCTGGTATTCAAGCTTCTTAGAAAGAATCAGCCAGTGGTGTGGGATGATCGATGTCAGTAGGCCTTTGAAGCGATTAAGAGATATTTTGTGAGATCCCACATCAGATGGAAGTGGGTAGTTGGCATGCCTTATATGGGTGCAGTGCCTTCTTCCTTCACGAGGTGCCTTTTGAGGACAAAACCGTGAGGGTTGGACTGGGTCAGTCCCCAAAGCGGACAATACCTCGTGGGCCGAGTGATCTTGGGCTGTTACAACAGATGTCCAAGTGGCAATAGAAGTTTACCAAAGCCAAATCTAACCGAATGAGCGAGACCAGAGGTCTAGGTAGCGGTGTCATGAAGCACACCAGTGGCTCCTGTAGCATAGTTAACCATATTAAACTTTGGTAAGAAATTTAATAATTTTTATATATTATTTTATGATTTTTTAAAATGTAATTATATAAACAATTCTTCTTTTGTATATATTTAACAATATCCAATCATTTTTTGCAGACCAATGAGTTAGAGCGGGAGCCCATACCTTAAGAGATCTTCAAGAGGACACATATGAAAAAGGATGGGTCATTTATTGATAGCCGATTATAGAAGCTCAATGTTAGTTAATTTAAATTAAAATTTAAATAGAAAATTATACATTTTTATAGTTTTATTAAAAATGATATAATATTTTTATTTTAAATTCGTTACAAGATAAGATCACGAAAATGGTTGATGTTGTATTACAATCAGCTAAGGATGGGTCATAGCCACCTATGGCCGACATGACGAGTCTCTATTTAGAGGCTGTAAAAGGCGAGAAAAAGCAGCATATTTATAGCTTTGGATCTCATGCTTATGCTCTTTACCCCAGCTTCTTTGGCAGCGTCGGTACATTAACTCCTTCCGATGTCGCACCATCTGAGGATCAAGTACTTCAGCTCATTTAGTAGCAATTATAGGAGGAGCAGAGTCATATGCTTTAGCACAAATAGGAGTGAAAGTAGGAGCATGAGAAAGAGCAGAGAAAGATGGAGTCTGATCGTCAGCGAGTCTTCGGACAGCTCAAGAGACTGGAGCAGGAGCAGGAGAATATATGTCGTATAAAGTGAAAGTGCCATGATAAGGTGTATATAGGTTGGGCTTCCACTTGATGTATCATTATCTTCCGGTGCCTTTCTCGATGATCCTACAAGCAATGATCCTCCTCCGACAGATCCACCTCTTCCGTGATACTTCTACGATTTTGTATTTTTTTATTTTCACTAACTATTTTTGTACACACACACACATATATAAACATTTATTTTATTATCAATACATTTTTTGATTTATTATTCATTGTTATTTTTATTTACAATATATATTTGTATTTATATTAAAATCTAATAATAACAAGTAAAAATATAAGAAAATAAAAATAAAAAAAATTAGCAATGGATAACCCGTCGCTAATCTATCACCAATTGCTATAAAATAATAATTAATAATTCTGTAATTTTAGCAACATATTTTATTATCCATTGCTAAATTGTTGTAACTTAACGACGGATATCCGCTGCATTGAAGACAACTTTTACGATGGATATATTTCCGTCATTAAGCCAATCCGTCATTAACATTTTTGATGAATTGCCGAGTTCGTTGCTAATTCTCTTAGCTACCTAGGTTCCATTTACGGGGTACTATCCATCACTAAAATTCGTCGCTATACTATTAAATTTTTGTATTGTAAAACAAAGGGTTTCTCTTCTTCTTTGTGTCTCTGATTTTATTTTTATTGTTTTTTATTTTTAGTTAATAAATCATAAAGAACAAAATTTTCTCTATTTTTGTTTATACGTAAAAGAGAAAAAAATTGGGCTGATATTTGAAGCAGTATGTGAAGAAAGCAGTGACATTTTAGTTTCGCTAGCTATTTTTTTGATGGTTGAAGAAGACATTCTCAGATTTGCTTTTCCTCAACCTTCCAATTTCTCTTTCCTTCATTCTCTTAATCTTCATTCCATCATGTATGTTCAAAAATTTTCTTTTTTGCATTTGATTAAATTTCAAAATTTGGATATTTTTTAATGTGGTACTAACTATATTTCAATTTGATCAAAATCATAAATTTTTATTAAGTATTTTTGGTTTGTAAGGCTGAAAGTTGAGTAGTCTAGTGGTAAAAACTCCCTTTAAGGCATCAAAAGGTCAAAGGTTTGATCCTTACCTTCCCCATCCCCAGTTAAATAGAAAAAAAAATTGGTTTGTGACTAATTAGTTTTCTACACAATATGATTTTGAGGATGGTGGTTGAATTCTCTTGATGTTTAGTTGTTACATTAACTTGTACTTGGTTAACTTATGCAATAGTCCTAATATTAATGATGTATTACAGTGAAAAATTGGTTACAGAAGTAAACAACAATAAATACCAAATAATAAGATGAGAGGTTTGTGACTATGCTATGTGACAATGTACATATAAATAATGAAGTTATTTTTGCCAAGAATTTGTAAGAAACTTTGGTTTCTATGCAGGAGCTAAATTGAATTGCAGAGGTGGACAAGACCTGCAACTATGTGAAGGTTATATACAATATATATAGATGCCACTGTGTATATATGTCAGAGCCCTTGATGCATATTTATGTTGATGTAGACTGACTTCATAAAAATGCTACTTTCTGATAATACTTCTGATGCAATATTTGCAATAGAAGCCACCCACCAAGCATCAGATGTGGTATGTCGTTTACTTATGATTGATAAGTTAATTTTTTTTAGCTTTTAATTATTCATATGTTGCTTTAATTTAGTTTATCTCTGTCTTGTGAATGAAATAGTGTGATTGCTACAAGGAGATATTCAAAGTGTTGATACCTAGCTAGTACTTTGTTGTTTATGAGTGGTTCATCTTTTGCATTTGTTGTTAAGAAGAAGAAGAAGAAGGAGGAGGAGGGTGACATGAAAGTTAAGAAAAAAATAGTTGATATGGTAAAAAATAAGAATGACATGGAAACTAAAATGTGAAAAAAAAATAGGATGTGTGTGCCATGTTACCACATTTTGTTAGACTTAATAGGTTAGAATTAACAGTAAGAAATTTAAAATTTTATATAACTCAATTGTTAAATACACCAAATTTATACCTACGAAAGTCATTATCCCCGATTGAAAAGTTGAGCACCGTAAATAAAAATTACCAAAAAATTTACCGTAACAATAAATGAGTGTACCCAAAAAGGTAGTAATTTAAGCAAAATAATAACGACAATTCAAAAAAGAAAAAATCATCAATCCAATACAAGCAGCTCCATTAAAACTTTACAATTGTCAAAATCACAAAGTCCCAAAACTAAATTAATCCAATAATCAGGACACACATTTCACAAGAAACAAAAAAATTAGATGCATCTGATTTCTCCTACAGCCATTTTCAAACATATCACGCGCTTCTTCTGTTCAGAACGCCACACACACAACGCACACAGATACTTCTATATAAATGGAAGAGAAAAATCAAAACCAACAAATAAAAAAGACAGGTCCGCCGGAATTACTCGCCGGAAATTTTATTTTCCGGCGATTAAGTCTTTAAACGTTCTTGATAGCGTTAAAGAAAGAAAAAAAATCTTGAAATCGCGATGATGAGAAATCTGGACAAGGCGAAGAAAAACAGAGACGAAGTCACGGCGGCCGGAGTTAATGTTAAATCAGAGAACAAGAAGAAGAAAGCGGAGAAGGAGAAATTTGAGAGGAGATTAGTGAAATACAAGGAGTTACCGGAGTATCTGAAAGATAATGAGTATATACTGGATTATTACCGGTGCGAGTGGCCGGTAAAAGATGCGTTTTTAAGTATATTTAAACTGCATAACGAATCGCTAAACATATGGACGTAAGTGTAAGATTAATAAAAGTTTGTGGATTTGTTTGATTGATAATAAAAGTGTGAGTATCTGTGTCTCTGTGTGTAGGCATTTTGGAGGATTCTTCATTTTTTTGGGAATAATGGTGATAAGCTGTTTGGAGAATACAGAGCTTGGGGTCATAAGGTTATTTGTGTTTTTTTGTTTCTTGAATTTGATTTGAGTTAAAGAAATGATGATTGATTTTGTTGAATATGCGGCAGAAACCAAGTTTTTGAACCGTTGATGATGATGATGATGATGAAGAGCGGTGGTGTTAACGTCTCCGATAATAATCACATGTTTACGGTCAGTATTTTTTGGGTCCTGGGTAATGTTTTTTTTTTTTTTTTAAATTATTATTATTTTTAAATTTAGCATATATTGCATTATTGTTATTATATAAATATAAATATTTATATTGATCTTGATCTTGATGGTTGTGATTATAGGTGTAATCTATGGTGACTTTATTTTTTACAAAGTAAAATTTACTTTGGTAACACTCACCATTGGATGATTTTATACACTCTCATCCAACGATGATAAGAACAAAGTGAATACAAAGTAAATAAAAAATAAAGTAACCGTAGAATTTTCCGTCAGTATAAATGGGAGATGGGCGGGGGGTTCTGAAAACGAAATATTCCGATGAGAATAAAACCATTTAGTTTAGAAACAAAATAAATTTTTTGGAGGATTTTATTAGCTATAAAAATAATTTTTATTTGTATTTTAGGGTTGCTATTGATTTAAACATTTTAATTTATGAGAATTTGAATAAAAAATGTGGTAAAAATTTACACTACTGAGCTATTTTTTTTGAATTTAATTATTAGGATTTTTATATGAAGGGCAACTTTTGATTGTTAGTTAAGAGATGTTAATGTTGACTTAAGATATTCTGATTTTAGAGTTTTAGTCTAGACAATTTAATTTAGGACTCACTAACTCTATAGTTTTTTTTTGGAACTCCACTAGCTCTATATTTATTAAATTAAATTTATTGTATTCATATCAATATTTAGTTAAGACAGTGATGTACTCGCTAACTTAAATGTGTGTGGTAGTATTTTTAATTATAGAACCATATTTGAAATTTTTGTTTTAATTTAGTTCATATTTTAACAAATCCAGCTGAAAAAACAAAAAAATCAATTGCAAGCTTACTTGCCAAAATTTTGTTACCTTTTATAAAGAGTAGTGTAGAGGTGCTTCTTTCTTGAAAGAGAATACCGCCGGGGTTTAGCACAAGGGAAAGTGGTTAGAGTCTGTTGGTCTTGGTTGCATAGAAATGGAAAACAGAAGGCCAGGCGTAGGTGGTTAGTTAGGGGAAGCTGGAGTTGAGAGTTTAGGTACATAAGGTAACTAGGGTGTAGGAATGAATTTAATGCACACATTAATTATAGAGAGAATTGGAATAATAATGAAAATAATTAATAAGTAATGAATATATAAACAAATAATTAAATAAATGATAAAAACAACCAATCTGTATGCCAATTTAAGTATTCTTATGATAAATTGAATAACAGCTCAATATCCGGCAATACATCTCCAAGAATGTGGAGGTACATAAGGGAATACGGAAAGAATTAACAACATATGTTGATCATTGCTCGCAGGATTCACACTTGAGACACATTTCACAGCAGCAATCACTTCTCCAAACTGAAGCTATTCCTAGATGGCCATGGTTCATTTTCTTATCAGGGGCAATGAGTTGCTTAATTTGCAGCTCAGTTTCCCATCTTCTTGCTTGCCACTCCAAGCGTTTCAGCCTTTTCTTTTGGCGCCTAGATTATGCTGGCATTGTCTTTATGATTGTTTGCTCATTCTTTGCTCCAATATATTATGTATTCTATTGCAACCCTTTTGCTAGGATCTTTTACATTTCCTCCATAAGTTTTGTTGGTATCCTTGCCATTATCACCCTCCTGGCACCTGCTTTTTCTTCTCCGCGTTACAGACCTTTCAGGGCCACCCTGTTCCTCGTCATGGGGTTATCAGGTGTGATTCCTGCAGCACATGGACTTATTCTCCACTGGGGCCACCAGCACGTATTTGTATCACTTGGTTACGAGCTTCTTATGGGCGTTTTATATGCTGCAGGAGTTGGGTTTTATGTTAGTAGAATACCAGAACGTTGGAAGCCTGGGGCTTTTGACATTGCAGGACACAGTCATCAGATATTTCATGTGTTTGTTGTTCTAGCTGCACTTTCTCACTGTGCTGCTACACTTGTAATTCTTGATTTTCGCAAGAGATCACCTACCTGTACTTGTTAGGCTTAGCGCGCAAGTAGCTAGAGATAGTGGTGTGCGAGGTTTTCTTTTTCCTCCCTGTAGTCTGCTGTTTTCTCTTGTATAACTTCTGTTGTAATGGTATAATGAAAATTTCTGCAATTCTATTGGTTCAGACTATAGGTGAAGCATAAGAGAGATTAGGGTTGATGTTGTGGAAATCCATTTATTAGCCTGTAAACAACCTGTAATTTTGTTTCAAGTGGATATCATAAACCACAAACAATAAAATTGAACAGTGTTGCAAAAATTACATACCCTTGCATGCAAGATGGTTTAAACTTTATTACTGCAGACTGTCAAAATGGTTATGAAATGTTAGGGAATACAACCTGGAACATGTAAATCTTCCAAGATTATTTTGTTTTGATTTGACGACAACCAAAAAATATAGTAGGAGAGTGACACCAAATTTCAAAAAAATTAATGATAGAGACTTGCTAATGTACCAAGAGCTGATTGCAGATCATTGCATGTTCATGATAATTCTCTTTCAGAAATTAGTCCATCAGCATTTCTTCTCACTCACTGCAGCAAAATCAAACTATCCGCAAAATATTCACATTTTCCAGGCCTATGGTCAACGATCGCGCTCTGCAACAGTTTTAACAGTAATTACAGGGCTGCCCCTACTATATCCGCTTGTCATTTCTCTTCTCCATACTGTAGGTCCTGGATTTTAAGCAAAGCAATTTACATGAGAAAAATTCCGTTGCACTCTTTCAACTTGCAACCTCAACAACCTCAGCTTCACCATCACTGTAGTCTGCCCAGCACTTGCTTGGTTTCTCCTCAACTACTATGTTGTTGCATGAATCCTTAGCCACAGGAGAATCATTGATCAGCGGGGCTGCATTTGTAGGCTTTTCTTCAGTTTCAGGAAGAGCCTTCTCATCTGGGGCTGCATTTGTAGGCTTTTCTTCAGTTTCAGGAAGAGCCTTCTCATCTGGTTGTTCATGACATTTTTGCTCGCTTAGCTGGTTCTGTACTCCAGCTGTCAAGGAATTTTCAGTATGATCCACTGCTGCAGCTTCAGTTTTGTTTTCATCTACATCAACAGGAACCAATGTGGTTGTTTCTACTGAACTGACTGGAGATGTTGGAAAACCATTTTGAGCAACTGGAATACTATTGATTGGCACCGGATATCCATTTGGTGACACAGGAAGACCAGTAGGAGACATTGGGAAGCCATTTGGAGACACTGGCACACCATTTGGGGTTGCCAAATAACCATTCGGTGACACAGGATAGCCATTAGGAACCCAAAGTTGGCCAGGTACAAATTCAGCAGCATGAGGATTCATAATTCTAGGTGGGCTGAAGTGATTTCCATCCCCATTATGTTCACCGTTATGGAAGCTAGGTTTGTTACGTGGCACCCGGTTTCCAGATCTATTAAAGCCACCAGATAGCCTTGGACCGTAAGGCACCCTAGCTGTTGCTGACTGGTGTGGTGATCTGCGGACAGGATTAATAGGAAGCATTGGAGGAATATTCACTGGTGGAGGAAGAATTCCCCCATGATCTTTGTACCCTGGAACTGTAACTGAACCAAAAACTGGAATTGTTGATGGGTTAAATGGTGGTGCAGCAGCAGAAAGTTTCTTAGTTGTCTCCTTCCCAGTTTCTGCTTCTTCTTGCTTTTCTCCTTCACTAGGTGATGGCTTGTCAGTTGTGCTGCCATCTGATACATCCTTAAAATATTCCTCACCTGCTGGTTTTCCTCCAGGAACTGAAGCATATTTGTCAAGTGACAAAGCTGCATTTTCCACAACAGAAGAAGCTGTTTTATCAGCTAACTCTCTTGTTCCTGACACCGCACTGTTAGAGGCGGTATTTGAATTCTTACAGGTGTCCGAATTCTTAAGTTCTGGAACTGCAAAATTTCCAGCATCAGCAGTTGTAACTTCAACAGCAGCAGTTTTATTTTCAATGCTTCCATCTTTTTTCTCTACATCATCAACATGATCACATTTTGTTTCTTCCGGTGGCTTTGTCACCTCTAAATTCTCTACTTCTGCTCCTGGCTTCACATTGATGGGATTTTTCATTTCCTCAGAACCGTGTAGTTTATCTTTTCCTCCAGATTTCAAAACTTTTTCTTCCTCTGCATCTTTCAATGCCGCCACCTCACCAACATTGACTTCTGATGCAGCTGTCTCATGGCTCACCTGAGGACTCGGTTCTACAGGAGAATTTCCTTTTGGCAACTGTTCTGTCACTGCCTTGACAATTGTCCCAGGAGGAGCTAAAGCAACTTCCTTGTAGGAGAAAAGTTTTCCTGCTGCCTGAATGCTGATTGGACTTGCTACAGAGGCTGGTTTGGCAACTTGATCAGTTGAAGAAGGGGTATCTGGGGCTGATTTAGGGTTCGTTGATTTCTCTGTTCCACCAGCTGTGGTGCCAGAATTATTTTGTTTTGGACTGAAGCTTGCACTCTTGACAAACTTTTTTTGAACAGGAAGACTGGATCCGGGGGAAGCAACAGAGTCATTGGGGGATGTCCTTGGGGATGTAAAATTGGACGCCTTTCCTCGGAATCTTGATGACTGGGATACATTCATGAAGTTAGTGTTTAGTTTAGCCAGGCTTGGCCTCCTAGAACCAGAAGATTTGCGACTTGTAGGTGATCGGCCCTTAGGTACAGCTTCTTGCCAACCTTCATCTGAGTCATCCTCCAGTATCATGTCATCAGTTCTATTCACTAAAGATTGATCAGAAATCGAATCAATTTTCTCATTCCCAGTTTCTGCAAAATTAACTTCAGTTTTGTTTTCTTTGTCGCTTGAATTCTCCACAATGGGATGAGTTGGTGAGAAAGTTTCATCCTTCTGAGCTTCATCCGAGACTGAATCCCAGTTTTGGCCTGGCTTGCCTTTAACCTGTGTGATAAGATGTCTATCAGATTTACTATAGATAAGGGAAGAAGCTAACATGAGTAAGCTATATAAGAGAATATATCCTTCCAAGGAAGTTTACGACCTTTGCACGAGCTTTCTTTTGAGCCTCTCTTGCTTTCATATCTGCATCTGGTGTTATATAATCCAAAAGGTCTGACACACTGATCCAGAATGGGCAAATAATGAAGTTAGTTGTTGAAAAACAGTCTCAAGTTTAGCAATTCACTCTAATTGGGTGAGAGCTTCGAGAAACAGTGGCTTTGATTCAACAAGTAGATTACATAATTTTCAGAAATCATAAACGACAACAAAAGACACTTCCTTAAAGCATTTCCTAAAAACCACTTTAATTGTGAAAAACCACATCTATAAGACTACATTTGATATCACCAGCCAGAATTAGACATGAACATGAACCACATGCCAATCGTGTGAATGGAAAATTTCTTTCAGAACGAAAATGTTCCAACTGCATATAAGAAAACATTCTGGACCCATAATTAACAATAACATATGATAATCTAATTTGGCCATCGCCAGTGAAATACCTGACATCCTTATGCATGTAAGAAAGACACAACTAAAGTAATAATTCATGTTATTGATATGTGTAAAAGAGAATCATTTACTTTTAAGCTTATCATTTTTACCTTAAATGGCCTTTACTAGAGATTGAGGCATCTGGCTTTGGAGTACCATTGCGTGCAGCTTCTTGCTGCTCTAGAGCCTTAGATTCAAAATACTCAAGCCATGCAGCTGCATCCTGCAAAAGTTCACCATATGTGGATTTGAGGAACAAGAATTGCCAGCTACAGTGGCATCAGATATTGAATTTTAAAACTTTGTACTACCTGTGTGCGTAGATCCTCAGATCCAAGTTTGGTTTGCAGTATTTGTAATGTAGTTTGCTCATGCTGAACACTTAGAGAATAAGCTTCCATCAAAGAGAGAGCGATGGCTATGGCATGATAGCTGGCAGCAGTCTGAAGAATCCAGAAATGTGTCAAGACATTGAAGAAAACAAATTACTACCTACTGATGCAGTTTATATCCCTCTCCATAAGCTTTTCCTAAGTCATGATTGTCATCCAAGACAGTCTTGGAGAGAAGGAACTCTTCACAGTTTATAGCTAATCATGCTTCTCAGAGTTTAGAAATTTTCTAAATGAGTATGTTGCATGCAAGTATAGGTGAAAGACAATTTGTGTAACATTAAATGGGCACTAATTATCTCCTTGAACAAATCATGAGATTCTACCAAACCAACAAGCAACAAGTTAAACTAGAAGAAGACCAGCCAGCAGTGCTTACCCTGCATGGCATGTATCTAATACATTGAAATAATTGGGGCCAGCAGGGGAAGAGCTTGCCTGTATATGATCAGCTCCAAGTAGTCTCTGGTTACACTTCAGAGCCTCATGGAGGTACCTAAGAGCAACATGGACATTCCCCAAACCTTCTTCCATCATAGCTACATTGATATAGGTGGCAGCTGTGTTTGGATGAGATGGTCCACATGTTAAATGCAAAAGACACAATGCACGGTTGACATACCTAGAACAGCAAAAGAATAATTGTAAGGTGACTCCCCAGATGCATGTGAAGAAAATAAATCCACTCCTGATTACGATAATAATATATTTAACAATATATAGATTCAGATGTTTAGTTTTCTACACATCAATGTGCAATTTTCTAGCACAGCACAGCAAGAAACTCTATGAAACAAGAATTCTGCAAATTGAAAATTTCAGCTTTTCATCGGAATAGTTGATCTTATGAGTGTCTTCCTGAGATAATGTTTCCATGAACTATCAGATGATTATTATGTTCCATGAACTAAACTAGATGACGATGACATCTGTTCCTTCCCGTTCAACTTTGGTCTGATATATTTCCCTGCTACTGAAACATAAATCCTGCAAGCTAGCACAGAACCTACAGCATAAAATACCACTATTCTAGTGGTATCATATTATCAACCTTCTAGAATGAGGTTTTCATGGGAAGTTAGGAGGACTATCCCTCATTTTTAGCTAAAAAAAAAAAAAAAATTCCAAAATCAGTCAGGTAGTACCCTGTAGTAAGCCCACTGCTCAACTACAACACAATTATTCTGGTAGTCTGAATACTATGTTGAGCCTCACATGTGGTGGACCAATATAAACAATCCAATCAACAGCTAAAGAACATACTGTCCACAACAAATCATTTTCTCCTTTTTCTTTTAGACTAAGCAGAATACAAATCAATCCCAAGTCTTGAAACCTCAAAGACCAATGAACAATCATTTCCCATCTCTTTCCTCCTAAAGTTTTCAAAAAAATTCCCACTGTCAAAGTTTAAAACTCAAGGAGGTTAGGACTACTGGAAAGAAAATTGACTAAATATGCAAGTAAATGAGTGCAGATATTAGATAGATAGAGAAGATTGATGAGGAAAACCAGCATGACATCAAAACAACCAAAAAAGACCTTATCTGATTAGAATAATAAAGCATACTTCAAGGCTAATTCCGTATGTTGAAGACGGTAGTAGAAGACAGCCAGATCACCGTAGCTTTTCATAGTATCAGGATGATCAAGTCCCAGCTCTCTCTCATTAATATCCAATGCTTTTTGCTGATAAATTGTTGCCTTAATAAAGTGAATGAAGTTAGTGAATTGAAGAGAATTGTAACACTTCATGTCAAACTTAACCATGAAAACATATGGTTGATGTTTTTGAATCTCAAATCAAAATTTCAAATTAAGCAAATTTAATGATGGTTTTGTATAAAACTGCTGCCTCTGATTTAAATACTTCAAAGTTGCTTCTTTTTTTTTGATTGCAACATGTTTCTTTTTTTTATTTTTATTTTAAAGATAGCGATTTTCTTTTCCCCATGTACAAAGCTTAAAGGAATATAGTCCTGTATAGTAAACCCTGTTTCACATCCAAGCACATTAGAATTTAGAGCTGTTCTCACATCTTCCAAAGCAATAGTCAGCATGTATACACGAAGCCAGGCATCGGTGGCAAGGTAACTTCGATATTAAAAAAAAATCATGTCAATAATCTTTCCATTTTATTTGCATTCATTCTTTGATAATTTGATTATCATTTCAAATCTACTTTCATGCAAATTGGCAAGTAAATATTCTTTCTATGCTACATGCAGCATATTCAAGCAACAACATTAAAAAATAATAAAAGTTAAAGTCATTGTTAATTAAATCAGTAAAGTAAAATGAAAGGCTAAATATATTCTAATGAAAAAAAAAATATTATGAAAACAGCCATAACTTATTTAATGTTCTACAATTATAAATTCCATAAGCTTAGGTTCTGCAGACAACTAGGTAAATTACAGCACATTATAGACAGTGTATAAAGTGCCAGCACGTCAAAGGAAATACCTGATTAAAGTCTCCTGTATGGTAGAGCACTACAGCCAGTAGACTATAAGCTCCTGCAGTCATTCGATGATAAGGACCACAGACTGACACAAGTTTTGACAGTGCCTTCAAAATTCAAAGTGGAACTCATTAAAATTACTAACAAATTGATAAAGTATAAAATAAAATAAAAGCATTATAGAGGCAATAGTCCATACCTTAGTTCCATAATTAACAGCATCCTCCAATTTGCCTTTATCCAGGGAAGTTTTAGATGATTCCAACAATGTGCGTCCATCTGCGGATGAACATGCAACATGCTGCAAGAAAGAATTAACACTGTCAAAGCAACTTATATGTTACAATAATGAAATCTCATTTCTGGCACTATTTATCTGTATCTCACCTTGTACACAGGGACCATACTTATAATATCTGACTTCCTAAATGGAGATGCAGTGTCCATATCATAGTCCCTTGGAAGAAGCTCAAGGCCAACCTAGCAAAGGAGACTTGCAAAGTTATAACAAAGTGTACTCCTTTAAGGAATCTCAAGCAGCAGGAAGAGGGATATTGTTAAAACCTTGTGGGAAAGCCCACGAAGAATTGCAAATTTCCTTAGATCCTGGAAGCTTTCATGCTTCTGCCACCAACCGAACCTTTTCAAAAGAAAGGTTTCCACCCACTTCTGCTTCAGTTCATCATCATTTAAAAGATCTGCATCTTCATTTTCAGATGAAGGTGCTCCTAACAAAATATTTAGACATGATGCAATTGCTGCAGCCAAATCATCAACATTATTAACTGCAGCAACAATAGCTTGTAATATGTGTTTGTAGGCTCGGACAATCATTTCATGAATACAAAGTGATTGCACGTGAGGAAGCTTGTCTGCAAGTTCAACCTAAAGGACAAAAAGGAAAAAAAGGGATTAAGCTTCAGAATCCTAACTCCAGATGTATAGCTAAGTCCACTCTACAAGAGTATCTTTAGTGTCACATATGTTTAGTTGGTGACAATAACGACAATATCTAGAAATATGTCATTGTTCAGGCAGATTCCAAGAAGATGATATGCTTTCTCATACAGCTACGCATAGTATTCTTTCTAGCTGATTAACTTTTCCATATTATTCCAGACACCATGAAGTGTATTCTAATATTTTTTTGTCTGCATCACCTTTTCTTCCTCTTCATTTTATTTCACAGCATCAATAAAAGATTATGATTAATAAATGCTTTGCCGGTAGTCTTCTATGAAACTGCATTAATACTTAGCAAAACTTAGAGTAAGATAACAAAGAAAGGCACATGATTAAGAAATTACCACACGCCCTAAAGAACACATCTGCAAACCTCTAGTATGCATAAAATCTGTCAAAGTTCTTCCATCAACAGGTGAAAGTTCAAGGGAGCCAAAATCTGCCACCTGAAAAGTTGCAGTCACATGTTAAATCAGCCATCTTAATAGTCCAAAATAAGTTGAATATTGAGTAACTAACCAATTTGGGAAGAGCAGTATCAACGTAGTATTTATGTGCCATTTCAATCAATTCACCAGGTGACTGTAAAATAAACAGAACCAAATAAAAATAAATAAGAAACATGAAAAAGAACTGCTCTAGACTCCATAATTTTGAAATTTGAATTTAAAGAACTGAATTAGCTGCATGCATGTTAAGAGCATAAAAAGCAGGCCTTTAGGCTGATGGATATTCACAAAATCAGCAGAAATACCTTGAGGTGAAGACCAGTTTCTGATTCTTTAAGACGTGAATATGCAGCTTCATTAAGCAGCTTTTTCCACACAATTTCCATTTCCTCTTCTTTTTTCTCCAATTCTTTCTGATTAGTGGCATCTAATTTCTTGTTCATGTCAAGATTACCTACAGAAACATCTTTCCCCTCTTCAGTTTTGCTCCCTCTGACATCTGTTTTCTTCTTTATCTCCTTCAGCAATGCACCTTGCTTACCAAGTCCCTTCACAGCAGGCTCAGGCTTTTTCTCTTCAGCTTTCTTAGACTCTGTTTTCCCTGAAGCTTGATTTTGCAAATGCTGAACCCAACATGCTCCTAGTTCCCATCTGATAGACTTTGTTTGCTTACTGGATTCTTCCTGCAACTTCTGCAAACTATCTTCTAGTACTTTCCTCACCAAAGACCTTGCAGAACTTAAACTTTCAGAATCTCCAGTCTGCATTCGTTGGATGGTACTAGATGATTGAGGCGTAGATGACTTGTGCAATAGCGTTCTTAAGCTGAAACATGATTTGAAGAAGACAACAGTTAAAAATTCACAATATCTTACAATAATTCATTGTAAACCAATTTCACAGAATAATTTCTGTATACAAAGTGCACCTGTACAAGCATATGCATGTATCAAAGAATAGCAGGAAAACAAAGTTTTATTGATTAGATGCATGAGTTGAAAGGTATAGAAGAGATGAGGAGCTGAATAGCTAGTAGCATTTTGTTTTTACATTTACTAAACCATAAGCCTAGCCAAGGACTGACCTATTAACGTTCAAGGCATTGGCACCTCCTTCAGGCTGGTCTTCAATGTCAATATCCTGGGGAATAGAATTGCTGTCCCAATTAACCTCAACTGAAACTTTGACAACAGCTGTGTAGCCACAATGTCGAACAACCACAACACCTAAAGTAGAAGTATCCTACAGAACCAAAAGGCAATGTAAGCAATTCAGACAACCTAAATTTTGTCAGTCAAAATTATAAGCACACAAAATAATAATTGTACTGACATGAACAGTTGCACTTTCATCAGCAGTTATGCCTTTTAGTAAATTTCTCTGAGCAAGATCATCCTGTGACAAACCAAGAACCCGACTCCCATCATTTTTACAATCTAACTTGATACTTGCATCAGGAGCATCCCTTGTCACCTTAATAATCAAATCTCCCACATTTTCCTCATGCAAAAACGATAGGTTTGAATCATTTGAAAAAAACTGATCTTTTTCAGTAATCTTTTTGATTGCTGCAACAGCTTTGAAAACAGAGACATCGACAAATAAACTATGAAGCAGAAAGGCTTTCCTATCCCGGATTTGCCTCTCTTCTGTTGTTTTACAAGGCATTGATGCCAGAATTGCAAATTCCTTTGCCCATGGCCTGTAGTCAAATTTTCCATCTCTTCCTTTTCCACCCCCACTCCCTCCCCAATTCTCATCTTCCACAGGAAGTGGAGGGAAAACAGATGGATTATCAGTAACAACCGGAGGAACAACCCATGTGTTTGCTCGAAATCCATAAGGAAGATTCCCAAACTAAAATGAAACAAAACATTAAATAAATCACAAACATTTCTCATATTAATAATTAACATATAAGAAAACAATAACACTAAAAGACAGGTGAGATAAAACCCACTTTATTGTGCTCTGTGAAAGCTTTCATTAGAGCCTTGTAAGCCTGCAAGAAAAAAATGTAGTTCAACAAATGACAAGAGAATTTCCTTGAACAAATATAAAGCACATATTTACATTAAAAAAAAAGTGCAAAAACTTGCAAAATCATGCCAACTAGTATGATCTCATTTCTTAAAAAACCAATTTTTAAGTTGAAATAATTGAATTGTAGCAATTATAACCTTTCAAATGTTGAATTGTATTAGATTATAATTAACTTACGGCATCAAAAACCCGGCTAATTTCCTGTAGCAGACTAACCAAAGAATGACATAAAAGAATACGTTTTCCAGCAGGATAAAACCCTCTCTTTGAAGCTACAATTGTCATCGGCTTCCCACTGCAAACCCTAACCTGCATTTTATAACAATTTTGTACTTCAATTTTAATAATCAACAAATTACCCAATTTTATCCATAAAAATAAAATCAATCTCACACACATCTATCTGAAAAAAATCATCTTCCGTTTTATCCTCCAGAAATGGACGCGTCGATCTTCGAATATCTGCAAAATTTTAACACCAACTCACAAAATTAGCTCAACAAAATAAAAATCATTACCATAATATCACACTTCTAAGAGAATGATATTTGAAAAAAAAGAAAAACTGACAGTGAACCGGCGGCGTGAGATGCGAAAACGAGAAGAAATCGTAGAACTGCCCCAGCCGCGGCGGCGGACACATGGAAACAGCGCCTGCCGTCGCAATGTCCATCTTTTCCTGCAAGTCCTTGCAAACGTCCTTTGTGCTCTTGCAATTGGTGGCGCCGCTTTTCTTATCTCCTCCTCCTCCTCCTCCTCCGCCGCCGCCAACTTTCGGCTTTGGATTAGCGTCAGTTCCATTGTCAGCGCCGGAGTCCTGAATCGGTTCGGTTTCAGTCGAACCGGTCTCTTTTGAGCTGGAGTCTTTGGAGTTGGTTCGACCGGACGGTTTGGAAGATGATGGACCGAAGGAGATGGTGCAGGCGACGATGTCGAGGAGTCGCCGGATGTGAGTGACGGCTTGCTCTTCTGTGTAGTCCTCTGTAACCGTAATTTTGAATTCTCGTTATAATCTCAAAAACAAAAAGTAAAGGTAGTGATCTGGTGGAAGCTAGTGTAGTGTAAGCAGTTGAATAGTAACCGTTGGATTTGTGGGGTCACCTTCAATGATAGTGAGTTGGCAGGGTTTAAGCGACACGATGTCAACTGTATCCTTGAGTCTGGGACCTCTTACCTGTAATCAATTTAAGTCAAAAAGTAACATAGATGCAACAAAATTATTTAATTTAATTTTATATAATTTATTTAAGATTTTAATTTTACATAATTTAAAAAAATTCACATAATGTACTAAATTTAAGTAATTTACTAAATTCATAAAATTTTATATAGTTTATTTATAAATTTAATTTAATGTATATATTTAAATAAAAACTACATAAATTATTTAAAATTTCAATTTTAAAATTTACAAAAATTATTTATAACTAAAAAAAAGTTTTATCTAAAAGTTTAAATAAGTTTTATAATTTCAAATTTATATTTTCTCAGACTAAACTTTTTTGTTATTTTTATTTTTTGAAATAGTTATATTAATTTATTTTGTTATTATTTTATTGTGTTACATTAATTTAAAAATTTTGATTAAATAAAGTAATATTTAAATTTTGAATTTATATAAAATATAATATAATATAATATAAATTTAACTTAAAATAAATTTATAAAATGTTGAATTCTACCAAATATATAAAATTAATAAAAATTTATTTTTATAAAATTCACATAAAAATGAAGTAAATTTCTTAATAAAATTGAATTGAACACTATATAAAATAAGTATTATTAAAAATTAATTCTAACTTAACTAAATTTAAATGATTTATAATAATAATAAAAATTAGGTGATATAAAATTATTTAATGAAAAAAGTTAGTGAAATTAATCATTAAAATTTCACCATCTAATTTAAGAATATATATAGAATATATATATATATATATATATATATATATATATATATATTTTATTACATAAAAGAGAGTAACTTCTTATGCTTTTAAAATTATTTTCATTATAATTTGTATTAATATTTTTAATTTAATTGGTTTTAAATGTAGATACCATTTCTTTTTTTTTTATATACCATTGTGACTCATTCATAAATTTGGTAAACTAAATTATTCAAAGTTGTGATAAGATGTGGATTGAAGTTGACTCTCCTTAGCATTAAATTAAGTCCCAAATTGTGTTAGAGACTATGGTGGAAAAAATAAATGTTAGCTCAATAATTAATTTACATATGGTACTTGCATGTACTAATGACAAAAACTTATGGATGTGAAGTAAAATCATATATTTGAGTATATGGAAAAATTATGAACCCAATATTTGATAAACATAATATTTGTGTTTATCAAATATTGTTATAAATAATTTAACATTAAACACTAATTATCATAAAAATATTCTATTTCATCGAAATATTTAATACAAATGAGATTTTAACTGAATAATTAGTAGTAAGTTTATACAAAATTTTATAGAAACGAGTTATATAATTATATGAAAGATACTTAAAAAATTATCCATTATTGGGTAAAATCAACACTATTTTTAAAATTTTAATTTATCATATAATTTTTTATATTTTTGCAAAATAAATGAAAATAACTTATTTGGTCCCATGGGCGGCTCCTTTCTACTGAGTTGCTGTCTTGTTCCCAACAACTACAAGCAAAAGGGCAGGGTTGATCATCTGCTAGATCTAAAGGACCAAACATGAAATAAAGGTCACTAATTGTAGGACCACATGCATATCTAAATCATATTTTAATGTTATTTCCAAAATTAGAAAAGGAAAGTCTTATAATCCAACGGTAGAAAGCCACGATTGCGATGTTGTAGTAAAAAAGTGCTTGCGTTGCGTTGTAGTGGATGACACCATATATTTTTATCATGTCATTATTTGTTTTCTATCCTTGAGCTTCTAATTTTTGGTAATATTTACTCTCAGTTCAAATTTTTTTTTTAGTATTATTTATTCTTCTAAAAAGTTTGTATTATTCATTAATGATTACTTCATCAAAGGCTAATTATGAAAATATTTTAATTTTGTTTTAATAAATATTAAATAAAAATTTATTTTTATCATATATTTTTTTAATTTAATAACTTAAACATTGTATGATATAAATATTTCTCTTTCGTTTGAGATTTTTTTTAAAAAAATATTAAGTAATTAATTGAGTATAGTATCTTTTTAGTGCAATCTTTAATTTTGATTAATTACATTTTTAATACCCTAAAAGAATATAAGAAAACATTAATGATATTTAAGTGTGTGTACATATACACATAAATAAAATGAAGTTCACCTCGTGAGATAGAGAGTAGTTGGTCAAATGGCATGTCTCGACATGGACACCTAAAAGCTTTCTTACATCCAAGATCCTGTCCGTTGAGATACCCTTCAACCATGGAATTTTTTTTTTTTTTTACCATAAAAAATAAATATTTACACTTATAGAAAAAATAAAAAAAATAACATGATTTTTTAAATGATTTTCCTTATATTATATTAATAAACTAATATCATGTTAAAGTACAAAGGAAATAAATATTAACAAAAAAAATGTAACAAACATTAAAGCATATCATTTAAATGTTATTACTATCGGTTTGTAAAATTAATTTTCACATGCTATAAAGAAGAAAAGTAAATACATAATATATAATATATGAATCATTTTACCTCTATTTTAATAAAAATAAAGAAATAAACAAAATCAGAACACTATTACGTACACATACCTTGAGGGTTACTTGTGACTCGTCAGGTGTTTCCATTGTAATTTCAATAACAGTAGGCAAAACTGCACATTACATAAAATTAAAACAATTCGGTTAATAGAATACATGGCTTTGTGAATTTGAAAATGCAATATTTAAAGAAAGAAAACGAAGCCAATTGGTTGCAAAGACTGGATAAGATGAATAATAATTACAAAAAGAAGATAGAGGTGAAATTTTTTGAACCATACAATTTATAAATATAAAAACTATATAATATAAGACTAATAGTATTGGTCCAAAATTTCACATAATAAGATACACATAGAAATCAAGAAAATAAGATGATGAAATTATTGGCAGGACCTTTTTCTTCCTTCTTCTTTTTCTCTCCCTTGGCTTTATGAGGTTTTGCCTTTCCAGTTTTAGGAGCCATTTTTGCCTCAAGAAACAAATAAAAATCTGTTTTAACTATTAATAACAAGTGTTAGTGATAAAATTTATTCGGACCCAATTGAGAATTTTATCAACTGAACATATATATATGCATCTCTGCATGCAAAATCTTTCTTCAAGTACTCATAATCTTGACACTAACAAGAACTTCAACAAAATGAAGAAGGAACCCAGAAAGGAACTAATAGCAATGCCTTTAATCAAATACAAGAAAGAAGCTTCAAGAACTCAAAAAACAATAATGCAAAGTTCAAGTGTCCAAGAATTGAAGTAAATGCAAGTGAAGAGGCGAGAAAGTGCTTCTACATGGCAAGAAAATAGACAAGGACAAAGAGTAAAGAATTTAGAAAAGAATTGAAGTATTGTATGGTATAGTAGTGATAATGGTTGAGCATACAAATAACAAAAAAGAAAAGTGCAAGTGAAAGAAAACTGGGGACACAAATTGAAGACAAATTTGAGATAGTGATGAGTTGCTTATTAGATTAGAAGAGAGGATATAGCTAGAAAAAAAAAAAGAAAGAATGAGAGGTGGATAGGATAAGGTAAGCCCAAGTTCTTTCTCATACACAAGAACACAAAAGAATGTAAGGTTAGCAATTTCAGGCCTCTCATTTATTTTTGCCCTTTTTTTTTTTTCTCTTCTTAATTCTCTTTCTCAACCTTATGACCCACCTCATCACTTACTATCCTTTTCTCACTTTTATCTTTGTTCAAATTACTTGTCTTCTTTCTTTTAACCCCATCTTTTCTAGACATTTGGTACTTAGATATTGGAAGCTTGTATTTGATAATTTCACTATGGATATGATGAGATAATTTTTTTTTTCTGTCACGAGATGGAAGATAATTTTTAAGAGAAAAGTATAAAAATATATCTTCAGATTATAGTTTTTTTTTTTTTCACTTTTTGATTTATAATATTTTTCGTGTCATTTTGAGGTTTGTGGTTCTTATTACATTGCATGTTAGTATTCTATTAACTAATTAATATTAGTTTTACAATATTAATATAATATAAATTAAATGTTTTTTAGTAATTTCACATCCACTAAATATTATGACACTAAAATAAATTAAATTAATATGTATTTTTAATTTTATAAAAATAAAAAATACATATTTTTCAACAAAATTGTAATATATTTAAAATTTTTAATAGTTAAATTGATCGTGAGTACTTAAAAATGATTTTACCATTGAACTTTATATTATTTAATATATGTTACATCAGTAAAAAGCTAACGGCATTAGTTAGTAGGATATTAAAATAAAATGTAATAAAAATCACATATTCTAAAATAACACAAAAAAAAATATCACATATCAGAAAGTGAAGAGTCGCCTACAATTTTTTTTAATTTTCTTATTTTAATTATTTAATAAACTTATAAATTATAAATTAATCTAATTAAAATGATAAAATATAATATATTTATTTTAATATCTTCATTTTAATGTTTTAATAAAAAATTATTCATTTGGTCTACGCATAAATTATTAAAAAAATTCTATACTATCTCATTAAGAGAGAATTTGTATCCTTTGATTATTATTTGAAGGGTTTATACTAGATTTTTTTTTTGTTTGTGATATTTTTTTAGCCTATGCCAAGTATGCAAAGTATACCCTTTTTAAAGGACTTATTATTTTTGCATTGTTCTCGTTTCTATCCGTAAATGTTTATAACCTATAGTATATAGCGTTATTGTTTTGTTATGCAATTTTGATGTATCAAATAGGTATGAGATGTGAGTGTACATGAAAATGCTGGTTTAAATTGATGATTAAACATTAGATAGGAATTTGTCTATTTACCAAATTAGTTAAAGTTCAATCTTAATTTACTTGATTTTGAATCCATGATGAACATTAATTAGCTAGGAATCTTGTCTATTTGCTAAATTATTTAAATTTTAGGCTTATTGATAGGAAAAAGCCAAATATTTAAAACTTCTAGCCAATTTAATTTCATTTTTAATTGTGATAAAATAATCTATTTCGATTAATTTTTATAATTTTAATATATTTAGTGATGGATTAACCAACTCGCCAATAAAAACTGTATATAAAAATCTTAATTCGAAAATGCTATTGAATTCATTTTGATTTCTTAATCATAATTATGATATCATTAAAAATTAAAATTTACATAAAATTATAAAAAATTAGTTAGAATCCATTGCTAGTAATTTGTCATTTTCAACTACTTTAAGGTGCAAAGCTAATAAAAAAAATAAAAATTTAGTACTCTTTTAGCAATCTAATGTCTTAAAGAATCATTCCAATTTTAAGCCTAATATAATATTTAAAAATTGATTCAATATTTTAAAGTAATAATTATGTTAAAACTTAAAAAATATCGAATAAAAAATTCAGACACTTTTAATCAAAATTTTTAACAATTAAATCAAATCTATAGAAGCTATAAATATTTATTTATGTTTTTACAGCGAAAATGATCTTATATCCTAAACATTCACCAAATTTTCAGTTATATTTTCAACTAAAATTTATATCAATTTAGCCATTATATTTTTTGAATTAATTATTTCAATTATCATAATCTTATTTTTAGGACTTTGTTCAAAAACATTTTTATTTTAAGAACCTAAATATAATTTAAATTAAAAAGTACTTTAAAATTCTTTTCTTTTAGAAAATATTCACTTAAACTCTTTTTTTTTTTTTCATAAAAAACAATTGAGACATCGAAAGACCCTGCCTATGAATAAATTTGGGCATTAAACGACGCTCACATTCTCTTTGAAACAATTTTGACTTGTCACTAAAATTTTCTTCTCTATATTATTATTTTTTTTTCCTATGATATTTGTTATGGAAATATGGATAAATAAATATAAAAAAATTTGATTAGAAGGGTTATAGCCAAGTTCAAGTAGTTGTTGTACCCATGTTAGACGTTCAATTGTTGCCCATTTATTAGTTAGGGGTTAGGATTAATACGTTAGGAACCTTCTGAAATTGGCATTTTTGGTCAATTTATTCTCTTACCTTATAAATTAACTACTTAAACATTTCAACTTGTTAAAAATAAAATTTATCAAGACTCATTATTTGAGGTATGTAAATAATTTTTTTTTAATTTAAAATAAAATTACATAATAAACACCTAAATTTATTAAAGTGTTTAAACATCATATTTTTAGCAAATTAATATGTTATAAAATTAATGGCCCATATGTGTTAAGACTTAATACTTATTATTTCATGACGGGTTTAAGGAAGTAGAGAAATGGTACTGACTCTTTTACCCATAGTGCTTTGTTTAATTATTTGAATTGATAAAACTATATATTTTTACATTTCAAAAAGGAAAAAGAAAGCTTGTACGTAGCTTGTGATTACAACGCTCGATCATAATTTAAACTAATCGACAATCTATATATATAATGCGTAAAGTATAAATTAATATATATTTATTCAATTATTTTAAAATATAAATAAATTAAAATTATTTAAATATGATAATTAATTTAGTACTTTTTCAATAAAACATGAACTATTAAAAAATAAAAATTCATCTTATTTTCATTTTAATTTTATATTCTTAATTTTGTAAAGATGTCATGACACAAATTTAATATTTTTAAAACTCAATATATACACACAGAAACGACAATTTTATGTGTTAAAGAGGACATAATTTTGTTCCGCTTCTAACTTCAAGGCAAAGGTGAATGGGAAAATTGAACTCTAGGCCTTTATTCTATACATTACTTATTATCAAAAGATGTACATATGAATATCCATTAAAGAAAAAAAAAAATCTTAATGTAAGGATTGAAATTGAAATTTTCACAATATAAGGTAGGCATTTGCTACTATAACAATTATTTTATTTTATTTTAAGCTGTAATAAAATGGTATGTAAACCTCATTTATGTTATCATATCAAATGATTTGCTTACATATAAAAAGCAAGGTAAAATTCAAAATTTAAAATTGTATGTATAATGACTTGAAGAACTCAAAAAAAAAAAAAAAAAAGAACTATGACTAATTACTAAGCCAATATTTTAACAGTTCAAATCAATTTTGGCTAAATAGGATTAAGACTGTTTAATAATGGCATCATATCAATAATCAATATCAATGTTATTAATTACTATATCCAAGCTACATAAAATAAAACAGTAAATATATTTCATATTGAAATCCAATTACTATATATAAATCTTGTAAATATTCTATCTATGAATCCAATTACAACAAACCTTCCATGCATCTAAACAATTAATTAAAAGTGTTATGCTTCTTCTTCTCTTGAGATGGAAAATACAAGAAAAATACACAAAGGAACAACAACAAAAGCTGCAAGTTTTAGCAAGTCTTCACTATCCTTTGAGATCACTCCAATCCTTGACCAATCTCCACTATACCTAAACATTCCACATGCTTCTATATTATATATAGAACACAATATTAAGTTTACTAATTATAAACAATAGTAATAAAAAAAAAAAGCTTACCCTGCATCAATGAAGCCCAGTCCAAACACAGCAATAGCAGACTTAGCAAGAATTGAATTTGAAGAAATTCTTAGAGCAAATATGGGTTTTTGTTTTTGTTGTTGGGTTCTTGAATTGTCAGGAAAATCTTTGTTCTTGGCTAATGTAGTAATAGTAGTATATTTTTGGCCATTTTTTCTTGAAGGGTGATGATGAAGAAGAGAAGAGAGGTTATTGTTGAAGAAAAGGGTTGTTTGTATGGCTACCATTTCTTTCCACATATGGTCCTCTTCTGATTTTGACTATCTTATCCTAAAGATCTGGAATAAAAGATTTTGATTGTTACCTCAAAGGCACACCAACCAAAGTGAATAACATGTCTTCCCTTTTTTTCTTATTTTTCCCCCTTTCCTTTTTTTTTTCATTGCTAAAAAAATATATAATTTTTTATAAAACAATAGTAACAGTTAGGATGAACTGGTGGCATTTAACGGACATCTCAAATTTAAACTATATACACTATAGTCGTATTAAATTATTTATTAAAAAATTTTTACACCTTTATGATTTTATTCTATTCGAATCAAATGAATTTATTTAGTCCACTATGATGGACTAATTATATATATATATATATGTGTCTCTGTATTTTGCTCTAATATTCAATGTTTGAATCAATTTGATCATATATATTATATTTAATAGTACAAGCATAATTGCTGAAGTTGAGTAGTTTAATTGTAAAATTCCTTTTAAAACATCCATAAATTGTTATAGCCAATTTTTAAAAATCTTCAGCTCTTAGCGTGGTAGCTATTATAAAACAAATTATATTTTTATATTTAAAAATAAAATAACATAAACATATAAAATAAATATTTTATATATAAAAGTTAAAATGAGCAAAATCAAACCAAAATTAAATAAAATTAATAATTTGATTATTTTTAAAATTTGATTTAAAGTAATTTAAATTTAAAAATAATATCTGTAATGAGACTGAAATTTTAAATTTATTAGTAAAATAATTTTAATATAGCCACTGAGTATTCTATCTATTAATTGAACCAAACAAATTTAAGTTTTGGGCTCACGGCCTGAACAGGTCTACAATTATAGCCAGTGAGTCCAGGGCCAGCATCTGCAACAAAACACATCTGGTGCACTGCCACTTCTCTTTGAAACAGAAGAATCCCTCCAAAGAAGAAACAAAAATGGCGACACAGCAACCAGTAGGCCTCCAACAAGCTTCCACAATTCAAATTTGGTTATTATATAAGAGTATGATAATTTAGTGTTTTATCAATTGAAATTAAATTAATTATAATTACATTTATGATTTAATTTGATTAGTTAAATTTTTATATTATATAACATAAACTAACTAAATATTAAATAAATTAAACTTAAAATTATAATTTAATTTAAATTGTATTTCTTATTTTGATTAGGTTAACTTCCATTTAAATAATATAAACTAATTAAATAATATATTTAGATCTAATTTAAATTAAATTATATTTTCTATTCTAATTAGTTGAAATTTTATTTTAACCAATATAAATTAAATAAATAGCATAGTTTTGGAAATTTTATTGAATTTTAATTAAAAATAATTATAATTAATTTAATTATTTCAATGATTAATTATAATTATAATTAAAAATAGTACAAATTTTTTTTTTAATAGAGAGAAATACTAAAATTTAAAATTATTAAAAGGCTAATATATAATCACTCAAAAAAAGAACATTAACGTTAAAAATATTTTAAAAATAATTTATGGAAACAATTTTTATTAAATGGAAATCTGTAGTGACTACAATAAGGGATCTGATTACGTTTAATGTCTGAAATAAAAAAACCTTCAGATGGCAGAGTTCCTTACTTTTATTGAAATAGTAATTAGCATAAGCTTTCATAGCCTTATGTTGCATTAATTATATATATATTCTCCAAATTAAATGATTTTGATATATAATAAAATAGATGAGAACTAAAATGACACTGAAAACCCAAAAATCTTTAGCTTGTTTTGATCAAATTGAGTATGATTCAAATAATTACTTGTCTTATAAGAAACAAGAAAAATAAAGGAACCAAAAACATGTCTTCCTCACTTTTTAGTTTCCTACCTCATGGCTATTGCTGTTAGCTAGCTGGTGTCTCTTCTAACATGTCTTCTTCTTTTGTTCTTCTGATTGGAACTGTCCCTTCAGGACATATCTCACCAGAAATACTCCATAACTTAAAATTTTCAGATACCATTCCTCGCCGTTGGATTATGCCCTGTTGGTTCTAATCCACATTTTAGCTAGGTTCTGAGGTAGTTTAATGTGACAACAAAAGCTCGAGATGATAATCATGATATTAAGATTGTACGAGGCAACGTTTACATCTCCAAGCAATCAAATTGCTGGAATCAATATTTCTTTGTCAAGGGGCAATGGCTAATTTCATTGGTTTCACCATTGTCAATTATATATAACAAGCACATTGATTTCTTTGTTAAATTGCTGTCTCTAGTAAGTTTCACGAGTTAAAACATTTGTATCTTACTTTAAAAAGTAAGTTGACTTTGTAAGATATATACACCCATGACTTGATTAATTTAAGTTATGGATAAGATGTAAAAGACTCATATTAGAAGTCTACTTACTACTCTTTTGTAGAGTATGAGTTTTATGTTTTGTACGTAACATAACTCAAGTGATAATCTGACAATAAGGCAGAACAAAAATTCTCTCTGCGTAATTTTCCTCCTTCTTCTCCCACACAAAAATACTCTGTGTATATCATTCCATTGATATTTAGATTGTGAAGACATAACATTTGCTCTAGTAGTTAAGGCTCCGATCAACATATATATTAAGGTTTCCGCTGCTGGAGAAAAGGGTCAGTATTCTAAATCTCTTTGTGATTTATTATTCTTCCCTGTTTTTCCTTTCAATTATAAAAGAGTCTTTTTTCAATACACACATGTGAATCTATACACATAGAATTAAAACCATTAGATTAATATTTATTTAATGTCAGCCATTGATATATATTATAGGTATTAATACACAAGATTAATCAATGGTTATAATTAAATAAAAATTAATCTAATAGTTTTAGATTCTATTTGTATAGATATGCATGAGTGTGCCATAGCAAGAGCCCTTATTAAAAATATTAAATAATGTTATAAATATTTTCATATTTTTTCTAATTGATAAATAACTTAAATAAATTAAAGCATTTGTGCCTTAATCATATGCATGAATTATTGTAGCTTTAGGATTGCAATAAATATAAAATATTTGGTTAATAAATTTATTTATTATTATAATTTTTTATTTATTAAAATTTTTTATATTTAATTAATGAAGATATAAAATTTGAATTTATGATATATTAAAAATTTTCATTAATTACACATATTTAATTAAAATTTTAAATTAGTGAGATTACAAAATTATTAATTAGATATACAAATGCTAATAGCTAATTCAATATTTTTTAATCAAAAAGATAAAAATGTTTTCTTATATATATATAGATATATATATATATATATATATATATATATATATATGTATGTATATATATACATACATACATATATATACATACATACATACATATATATACATACATACATATATATATTAAATTTTCATTATACAAATTTTTATTAATAAAACTTTATTACAAATTGATGATTTATTTTTAACTAGATAAAAAAATGAAGGAATATTTATTTTAAGATTTTAATTATTAAGTTAAAAATTCAAAAATAAGAATTTAATTAAATAAAAATTAAAATTATAAGGATTTAATTAGTATAATTTGAAAATATAGGGATTCAATTATATATTTTGTATGGACTTAATTAGATATAGTATTAAAATATAGGAACTGAAATTTTGACGTAGGGATTAATTAAAATGTATAAAAAAATAAAAGTATAAGGATTTAATTAAAAACATAAAAGTATGGGGATCCAATAGAGCATAATGAAGGATAGGGACTCAATAAAAAAAAAGTTAAATAGCTCAAGGACGAAAATATGGCAAAACACTTATTGAAAGATATTAAAAATAAAAAAGTGGTTCCATATCAAATAATTATTTTAATAGAAAGGTAAAATAATTTAAATATTAATAAATTATACATTAAAAATAATTATTTTTTGAAATTAGATGAAATTTAATTTTATAATTCTAATAATGATAATATTTAATTTTATATTAACAACTATAAAATTAATCCGGTTATAACTAATCCGGTTTAATTTGAGCAAAATTATAAGAACAGTAAAACGTCTCTTAACAACTATTTAAAACGTGAAAAAGAATTATGACTATTAAAACACTCTTACTGATAAATTAAGGGTGATAATGTATCGCAGCCCGCAAGCACAATAAAAAAAAATTGAATTGTCCATTTAACCCTCATTATAGGAGGGCATAAAATAGGGGAAGGGATAAAATGAAAATTTTACACAGACCGCAACATATTGTTACTGTCACAGCTAACAACATAAAGCATACCACTAAATTAATTATTATATATATATACTTTTATCTAGTAGCCTTCAAATTTAAAATCTTACTTAAAAAAAATTAAACCTTTTATTATTTAAACCAAAAAAAATGTTGGTTAGTTTTTTTTTTTTTTTCAACAGTCAATAAAATGTCAATATTTTAATTTAAGAGTTGAAGAAAATATGTTTTGGGTAATTGTGACTTACCTCATATACATATATATTCTCTTAATTTTGGTTATATTAAAAAAATCACTCAATGTTTGCCCCAATGTTAGGACTTAGGATTAGGACCATCCGACCAGATATACTATGGCGTTGGTAGCTATCCGAAAGCTCATTTCTCTGCTATCATGATGATGTATTTTTTTTTTTTACTCTATCCTCTTTTTATTTTTTCTTTTTTCTTTTGTACATTGAGTGATTTTAATTTTTAAAAATGGGAAAATTATTACTTACAACTAGAATATTAAATTAAATAACTCAATAAATAACATATATTTTGAATATTTTTATACTTAACTAATAAATTTGTAATACATATATGATATATGTACATTAAAAATTTAATCATTAGGAGTAGGCAAAAATTTATCAGCTATATAAATATGTTAAATAAAAAAGTTATTATTTATTTTCAAATACCCTCATTGTAACGTTCGTCATTTTGGAGCTCATGTTCATGCATAATAATTTTCAGGACATGTGGCATAGAGTTATGAGTTGCATATATGTGGGACATATGCATTTTGGTAGAGAGGGGTGTGAGTGAAAGATAAGTTTAGACCTTGTTGTCCAATTAGAAAGTTGTGGACCTT
>CATIWO010273844.1:0-49401 GCA_949673435.1 Macaranga tanarius | reverse complement strand
CAATTTTAAATAAATATTATATAATACAATTAATTCAACTTTATTTAACATATTTATTAGTTAGTATTATCATTGTTTTTTTGTAATGAATTCTAAAGTAAATTTTTTTATTTAATTGTTGCTAATAAATATAAATTTAATTAATAATATAAATTTCTGAATTTTCGAACCGTACTGAACCATACCGATCCGTTCTGAAAGAACCGAATTTTTGTACTGAACCGTACCAAAAAACTGGTACGGCACAGTATTCCCGTACCGAACTGTACCGAAAAATGGTACTAGTACTGGAGATTTTATTTTTAAAATTTTTGAAATATGATACGGTACTGAAAATTTTTTTCCCCGAATTTCCCCGAACCGTGCTCAACCCTATTCAAGATAGCATGACTATTTTCGAATTTTGAGTCTCAACGTTTTCTTTTTCTAAAAACTTCTTATATTTAGCATTGTAGCATTATGTGTCTTATCAAGCTTCTCAAAAAATACTATTCAGCTCTTTTGACTAGATTGGTAATCGTGAACATGGTAAAGGTGTAAAACCTAAATTTGAATGAATTAAATGCACCGACTTCTTTTATCAAACGATTGTTTGTACCAAACTACCAACTAAAAGAGGCCTTTAAAACATTTAGATTCTTAAACTCCTTTTAACAATTCATTTAGATACTACATAGTATTTGAATGCTTGAAAATTTGATTTAATAAATTAAAAATTTGGACAACTAAAGTAATGAGAAATTGAAAAAAAACATAGTTTTTTTAATTATATTCTAAATTTAAAATAGAATAACAACTATAGTTGTAACACTTACACATTTTTTCATTATATTATAAATTTTATAAATTCATTAAGTTTCATTAATTTCATCTTATATTTTCTTTTTTATACTCAATTTCATAATTTTTGCTTCTTTTTAAAGATATTATTTTATAGGCCTATTGGTGAAAAAAATCTAAAATCCCAAACTTTTAATTTTTGCAATAATGTCCTAATTTAACAAATATTTAGCAATTTTAACACAAATAGTTTTTTAGTCAAAACTAACTAAAAATGCTGACCTAACATCTTATAGAATGTCAAATTTACCCTTTTTAATTTTGTAAATTTATAATGGTCTATTGGTATATAAGTCCAAATATTTAAATATTTTGGCAATTTTATCCCAACTTTTAAATTTTGATAAAATATTTTAATTTAATATTTATTTATTTAAAATTAAATAAAAATACAAACACAATAAAAGAATTAAATTTACTATTAAGAAATTGTTAAATTCACAAAATAATTTTAAAAATTAAAGATATTTTTAATATAAAAATTATTACTCTTTTTAATTTAAAATTTTCAATTATTTAATACGTATTTATTTGAAAGTAGTTAAAAATATCTAATTTTAAAATGCAAAGAAAATTTTTCTTATTTTACAACATACATATATATAATTTTCAAAAATTTATTAAAATAATAGTTAATTATAAATTTAAATTTATCATGTCTAAATTTAATTTTTCAATTATCATGTCAATACTTTTTTTTCTAATTTTGATCCAATAATTTTAAATTAAAATATTTTTAAAAAATTAAAAATGGGATAAAATTGCCAAAGTCTCAAATATTTAGATTTTTTTTATGTCAATAAACATTTGTTGATTTTACAATATCAAGGGTAAATTTGACATTTTATAGATACCATATCATCATTTTATATTTGATTTTGATCAAAAAATTATTTGTGTTAAAATTGTCAAATATTTACTAAATCGAAACATTATTGCAAAAATTAAAAGTTTAGGATTATATTACAAAAGGTCGTAAATTTTTGGATTTTTTATACCAATATGCCTATTTTATATATTAATTTAATTTTGGATAAGTACAATTTTAAAATAAAAATTAATAAAATTAAGTTAAAAGAAATATAAAAATGAAATTTGACAAAATTTATTTTAAAATTGCAAATTAATTTTTGATTTAATATATTAATGAAGAGATATATAACTATTGTGAGTTCAGTCAGCATAGAAATTTTAAATTTAAATAGTTAAAAATTAAGGAATTAAATTTTTTTTATTAAAATTAAAATATTAAATTATTTCATCTTTAGTGAATAAAGGAAGTCAAATTTATTTTGATATAAAAAATGCTTAGAAAAATTTAATAAAGTGATTAAATTGTTAACGAAATTAAGACAGCGAAATAATTGTTTTTACGATTTTCAGAAACAATATATGTGTAGTTATAGTTTTAACTCAGGCAGCTTTTATTATTATTATTTTTTTAGTATTTAAATGGAGTGGTTAGATTTCAGCACCACAAGGGAAAACTAAAGGGATGAGAGTTTGATCTTTAGTCTCCACAATATATGTCCACACTTTTTACCACAAGAGAAAACTAAAGAGATGAGAGTTTAATCCTTAGTCTCCACAATATATGTCCACACTTTTTACCATTTGGACTATTCATGAATACTTAACTCAGGGAGCTTAATATAATTTGTTCTATATTAGTTCCTCATATATCCCACTTTCATGCTATAAGCGAGTTTCTTATTTAGTCAAAACTAGTTTGGATCCAACGTATTGCATTGGTGCCACGGTCAATAAATAATAATTTAATATCATTAGTTTTATAAATTTTTGTAAATATATTATTTTACTTAACGTGAAATAATAAAATTTCAAAAATCATTTCTTTCAACAAAAATTTTCAAAAATAATTAATTTTGTAAGACGCAATTAATTTCTGCACAGATTTATTTAGTGTTTAATGTTTTAGCATGTAAGCAATGTGATTTGATTAATTCCTATATATATATATATATATATATATATATATATATATATATTCAAGAAGAGAAAATAATAATTTAAGAAATTGTTGGAAAAACATGAAAGAAAGAGAACGAGGAATTTCATGTGTTAATAAAGGGCATGAATGATTTTGTGAATAATTATAGATTGGAGTTCTATGTAATTAAACGGGTTTGATAGATTTTTTTTCTTAAATCAACAAATAACACTACAAAAAAAATTTATTTGTAGAGACTATAATAATTGTCTCTATAAATAATAAAATCTACCTCTCTATAAGATATAAAAATAAAACAATATTGTCGTTTTTTTATATATTAATTTATGAAGATAAATTTATTTGCCTACGGAAAAAAATTAAATTATTTTTATATTAAATTATTTATATATTATTTAAAAAATTGAATTGTAATATAAAAATTTTAAATTTTAACTACTTTCAATTTTAATATAATATTTATCTAAAATTTCAACTTTTAAGATTTCAAAAATTTTCAACTTTTTTATTTTGATAGTTATCATAACTACCATAAAAAAAAATAATAACTTCATTTCAAGCTGGAGTAATTTATAAAGAGAAATATAAAGTTCTTATTTACTTACTAACAATGTAGGATATAAGTCTCATATTTTAATAGACTTTTTAAATTTATTTTCTTTTTTTTAGAAAAATAAATTGTTAATTTAATTTGTCTCTTTAGATAATATTTAGAGATATTAAATAAATTTTGTCACTTTAAATCTAATTTGTAAGGATAAATAATTTACTTTTTTACAATAAATCTAAATTTAAATAATTAAAAAACAACAAAATAAATTCGATACTTTAGATTACCACTATATGTTAAGTATTTTGTAGTGTAATTGGATGGATGATAGGATTATAGGCAATAGTACAAATGATGGCCCTCCACTTCTACAAAATTTTATTTTCTTTGGTCATTTTTTCATTTCTTTGACTATAAAAGTGGCTAGAAACTAAGTATATAAAGTAATACCCATCAATTGTATATAGCTTTGGAAGTGGTTATATATATAACTTAAACATTAATGAATTAATTTTAACAATTCATAAAAATTCTAAAATTTTGATAAAAAAATTCTAAAATTATATTTAAAGTGAAAATATTGGCTATTAACATCTGATTAAGTTAATTAATAATAAATTAAGCACATGATTATTAATAATAATGCGAATGATAATCACTATAAAATGAAAATTAAATGGTTAAACATAGTAAAAATAATAATTTTAAATATATATCTAAATTAATTAACAACAATTTTTTTCAAAAAATAAAACTATTAATAAGAGAAAAATGATAATTAATATAAACAAAAATATCAGTTTTATTGTGAAGTTTCATCAAATTTTCAATTATCTCCTAAAGTTATACCAATTTAGTCATTTAACTTTGCGAGTTCTATCAAATTATACCTAATTTTACTTTAATGATTTAGAAGCATTTTCAAAAATTTCTTTAAGGTAACTTGTAGAATAAATTTATATATTAAAATTCTCTTTTTTTTACAAAAATATAATTTAAAAATATTCTCAAAATTCAATCTCACTACACTCAAAATAACCTCAAAAATTAATTTTAAAATATTTTTATAAAATATTTTAGCTTTTTTCATATTATTTTATTATTCAAAAGTACCCATATTTTAATTTTTCTAAAGCTCGCTTCTCAACTGTAACCTTATCATTTAAAAATTTTCTAACACAGATTAAATAAAAAACATAGTGTGAAATGGTTTTTTTTTTTTTTTTTTTTTTAAAAAAAAGGAGAGTTGGAGATACTAAGATATTAGTTAAAATATCTTTAAAAATCTCACAACATAAATAAATCACAAACTTTTAAATTAATTTATTATATACATTAACATTAATAAAAATAAAAATATAAAGCAAGTATTTTTAATATAAATATAAATATAAACCAAGTATTTTTAACTGTTGCTATTAAAAATAATGAATTATTTTAATTTTAATTTTTTGATATTATTTTTATGAATTATATAGTTATTATAAAAATTAAATATTAGATAAGTTACAAAAAATTATTTATCTAAAATATCAAAAATAAAACATTTTTATATTTTTAAGGTTAAAATATAAAAAAATTGATTTTAAATATTGACAAAGAAAATTTTGAAAAATGCCATAGAGGGGATGAATAAAGCTTTTGAGTAGACCAAGTGGAAATTGAAAATGAAGAGCAAATTTGAAGGTTGAATCCAAGAACAAGTACAACGGAACAAACTAGGATGAGAACAAAAAAAATAACATAAGAGCACAATTGTAATTATAGAGGTTCGGATTTTCAACCAATCATACTTCTCACCTAATTTATCCATAAGTTAGGAATTTCAAATCCACTCCAATATTATCCACCAAGATTTTACAACAATATATTTTTATGCCTCAACACCAACCTTACAACAATAAGTTTTCTAAGCTTATTCATAACCTTTTACCAAGTGTTTTCTAGCTAGACTCACACATAAACCTATTTTCATGTATTTTCAAGGTTTTTAGGTACTTAAACTTTTCCATAAGTATTTTTAAGGCTAACACACAACCTCTGCAATTAAAGTACTTTTACAAGGGCTCAACACCAACCCCAAAGTTGATTGATCCTCACTATCCACTTTTTAATTCCAAGGATGAGTAAAAAAAGAATCTTATCAACTAATCACATACTTAACTCTCACAAGAAGGGTAGATACAAACTCAACAAGAGTTTGTTTTATAAGAAATGAATATATAAAGTGAAATGTGAAAGAAACAAAGTTTAACTCAATGAATTTTCATAATAAATTTGCTCCACTAAGTCTCTAACTCTTTAAATGTAGTCTTGAGCTTATATTTATAACAGATGGTGCAAAACTATTTATTGGGAACCTTAAAATTTATCCCAACACTTCTCCATCTTTATTTATTTTTTATTTTACTTTTTGCATAAATTTTAATGCTCATAATCGTGAGCGGAGGTGTCACAATCATGAAGGTTAAAATTCTAGTCATTTGTGCCTATATTTGATATAAAAAAAGCCAAATCATTACTGACACCATTCACGACCGTGAGGGGCAAAGACAACTTCACACACTTTGCTTCTTAAAGGCCTTTGGCTTGTGATGCTCATCACGATTATGACCAAGACTGTAACGCCTGTAAAAACATGACATCCCCTATAAAAATATGACATCCTTATATCATATATTTTATTTAATTTTATTGGTTGAGAATGGATGATGCATTATCATTCACATGTGCATAAGTTATATGAATTTTATGTATATTGGGAGGAATTAATAGTTGAATTTATATGTGATTTATTTGGATATGTTGTGAGTGTGTGGTGTTATAGTATTAAAGGATTTGAAAACTATTGATGAGGACTTAATTGAAAGAAAAGTGTGGACTAGAATAAAATGATTGAAAGTTTAAGGATCAATAGGAAATGACCATATTTCATTAAGGGTTAAAGGGATATTTGGAGATAAGATATTAACATTTTGGGGATATTTTTCTCCTGTAAGCTTCTAGTTTATATATATGTGGGTGTATGTGTGTGTGTGTGTGTGCTTATAAGAGTAAAATTGGGTTTAGAAAGAATTAGGGATTTTATCAAGAAAAAGGGGCTGATTGCTAGAGAAATTAAGAGTCTAATCTCTTCTAAGCTATGATCATCAACTTCTAAGATCAAATTCATCTTTTGGCAAGTTAATTGGGTATTTTAAATTATTTCAAGTTAAGTTTTAGAATTCAAAATTTCATTCCCTGTTTCCTGTGAAATTCAGTCTCTGTATTTTTTTTATATAAGTTGAGCTGTAGAACTCCGAATCAAGTTTTATTTGATTTCAGAGAAACTTCAGAGAGTTGTCTGTAACTTTTATGTTTTGAGTTTTGGTTAGATCTGCCTTTAGAATAGGCTAATAGTGCTTGACATTTTATTACTCAATCTATAGTTTTGTGTGACCTGATATTAGAAAAAATTACATAATTAATTCTATACATATGAAAATTATATAATTCTAGTTGGAAATAAAAGTAAACTCATAAATACAAAGTCTGTGAAAATATTATAGCCATAGGAGATGTTTGGAATTTTTAAGAGCATTATGAATTTCAGCCATCAAACATGCTAGCAGCAGTTTATAGGCTGGTTTATGAATTTTCTTATGTGTTGGGTATATAGTGATTTCTTGAGTTGTAGAGCTCTAATCTGAGTAAGGTTAGATTCTATGGAAACTTTAAAGAGTTCTCTACAACTTTTATATTTTAATTTTGAGCTGATTTTACTGTTAAGGTTGCCTGGCAGGGCTTAACATTTTCTTACTCAACCTGTGACTCTATTTGCCCGGTTTAATAAAAAAATTCATAGATTATTTTATACATGTTCAAATTGAGTAATTCTAATTGGAATTGTTATTAGACTCATATTACTAGCTTTATTATTATTTTTATGATTTTTAGACTTGTATGTGAATTATTTGGATACAGTGAACCTTGAACATGGAGTTGCACCTAGTTGCATTTGTATGTAAGTGCCATGTTGCCTTATGAATTGATGTATAATTATGTGTAGGAATTGACAAGGATAGAGGAGACACCACTTACTAGGAGAGATTTGCTTTTGAAGGAGTTAAAAGCACTTTTGTATAAGTAATTATTAATATATATATATATATATATTGATTCTCTTGAATATAAGAATTATATTACTATGAATGATTTGGACAAGTTATGTAATATGGTATGAATTATATATATATATATATTGTGAGAATGTTAAATTGTGATTGAATATGGTATGAGATGAATATGATTATTGAAATGTGAATTGTGTATGTTTATATGGATTGATTGAATTATGGTGAGGATTTGTGGGCAAATGATGATATGTGTGTGTATTGTTGGTATATGGTTGGTTTACTTTTGGTATATAAATGGTATATTTTCCATTTATAATTGTGTATGTTGAATGTAATGAATATGAGCATGGATGAAAAAATGGTGAATTATTAAAATGCAATTGCATTGAATTATATTGTGCTATATTGTGTTATGTTTCACACGAAGGTGAAACATGTGAGGAAAATGAGGATATATAATAATGTGTGATAGTGGGGGCTGAGCCGGGCGGATAGCCTCCACTGATTGTAAAATCTGGGACTGAGCTAGCCGAATAGTCTTAGTGGTGGTCACAAGTGAAAATATGAATTGTGAGATGGGCAAGCTGAGCCGGGCGTATAGCTACCCAATAATGGATATGTTTGGTTTATGTTGGGTATATAATTGGTATATGTTCCGTATATGTTCTATATGATTTATATCATTGATTGGTAAATGTTGGAATTAAGGTTATAATTTCTATTTGAATCTAGTCTATTAAATCCTTGTTATATATTTAACTTAATTGGTTCTTGAGAAGTGGTATATGTATAGTTATATTAGTAATTGTTTATTGAGTCGCAAGTTCACCCCTTTGCAATTATTTTTCAGGAAGTAGTTGGAAAGAGCTTGTAGCTTGCTTAGTTAGTGACTTCCGGAGGCTGAGGTGTGCTTGGTGAAATTATCTTCCATTCTCATCGTCATGCATCATTCACATTTTGTATTGATGCTATAAATATTTGGACTATATGTAATGTTTGTGTTGAGAATGTACTATGCAATATGCATATGTATAGTGGATTTTGAAGTTTGTGGATATGGTTAAGAATATGCAAACATATGTATGTTATTTGAAGGAGTAAATCTATATTATATGTGTGAATTATTATTCAAGAAGCATATTGTGTTTGTGCATTGCAAATAGGTGAAACTCTATGGAAGTTTATTTAGGACTGGTTCGGGTAACTATTCCAGCAGGCTACCTGATGTTGAATAATTATTTTAAGGATGTTAGAGACTGATTTAGACAAAGTGGTAAATATGAGTTTTGTTCCTTTTATCTAAAACCCTGTGAAACAGTTTTGTGAAATAATATATGTGTAATGAGAAATCGTACTTGGAGTGGGACTGGTTCTGCTTGCTTTATCTGCAGGTAGTCTAATTTTACCCAGTTAATTTGAGGACCTTAGAGGCTGAATTAAATAAAGTATAAAACATAAAAGTTGTTAATTTATGTGTTAACTAAGTTTTTGGAAAAGGATTTTGCAATTGAACTTATATAACTTGAGAAATTCTAGATAAAATTAGACCTGCTCACACTATACTGGTGCAGGACATATGTCTGAATTCAAAATTTCACCATTAATTATGTAGATCTTGTATTGAGTGAAATTTTGAATATGTTATAACCTTATGTGTCTAGTTTTGAAAAAAATAAAAATCAAGTAATTTGAGCATATGTATGGTTTGTTTGAGGCCACGTGTTACGAGTTTTATAAAGATCGTGAGAGGCATTCCAACAACAAAAACTTGAGATTTTTGCCGTCAAAACTTAGTCCAATGGGCATGTTTTGGCCTAACTTATTATCATACTTAAAGGTACAAGTTAGCAATTAAATTTGATTGTTAAAGTCAAAACCAAAGTTAGTTTAAGATTGATCATATAAAAGGTTAACAAAATTATTTTGACTAATGAATAGAACTAATAGAAAAACTTTTTAAAACTTCTAAAATTTAATTGTAAAAACAATATATTTTTTAAGACCAAAAATGTTATTTATCATTATTTATAAATAGTTATTATAAAGAATGTAATTGTATATTTATTTATTTTATTTTGTTATATTTTTATAAAAACTATAGGGAAATCTGCCAATCCACTACACACACGCGCGCGAAGGGGAGATAGCACACAAATTTATACAAACATCTTCATAATTTATTATATAAGAGCCGAATAATTTAGTAATTTATTAATTAAATTTAAATTAATTAAAAATATAATTATAATTTAATTTAATTTGTATTTTCTATTTTGATTAGGTAATATAAGAATCAGATAATTTAGTAATTCAAAAATTGAAATTAAATTAAATCAACTATAATTACAATTATATTTTAACTTAATTTGTATTTTCTCTTTTAATTAGATTAGCTTATATTTATATAACATAAATTAATTTAGTTTTAATTTAAATTAAATTATATTCTTGAAAATAATTGGATGAATTTTTATTGGCACAATACATACGCCGCCTCCTAGACTTGATAATTTTTGCCATTTTGACACCTATACTTATATTTTTATCATTCAAACACCACAATTTGCCTAAATTATAACTTGTAGACTACTTTGTGCACTATTGGCAAGACAAGTGGGATGACATTTCATCATACATATGATGGTAAAATGGCAAATTCATACAAGTATATAAGGGCAAAGTGACAAATTCATGCAAGTACAAATATTTATATAACAAGCTATAGACAAATTGATGTGTTAATTTGACAAAATTAGAAGTAAAAGGGGTAAAGTGATAAATTCATATAAGTATAGGTGCATGCGGATGTAATATGCCATTTTTATTTGAACTAACATAAACTAAATAAAATAGCATAATTTTAAAAATTTCATTGAAGTTCAATAAAAATAATAATTATAATTAATTTTATTAATTTTATTATTTAAGTGATTAATTATAGTTATAAATTTAAAAATAGTATAGATAATTTTTTGGTTGAGAGAAATATAAAAAATTAAAATTATTGAAAATGTATAATTACTCAAAAAAGAAAATTAATGTTAAAATATTTAAAAATTAATTTATAGAGACAAATTTAAAATAATTAAAATTAATTTAATTATTTTTATTATCTAATGACTAGTTACGATTATAATATAAAAAAACATAGTACATAATGTTTTTGGTAAAAAGTATTAAAGTTAAAAATATTAAAAAAAATGTTAAAAAGGTGATGTACAATAAATAAAAATATTTTTCCTACTCTAATTAGGTCAATTTTTTTTATAATACACATAAAATTAGATAATATAATTTGAGATTTTTTTTAGATTAAATTTAATAAGTAAACAATTAAAATCAATTAACCAAAAATTTGTTAAAATTGCAATAAATTACACCATTAAAATTTTAATATTGAATTATTATATAAATAAATAATATTTTATTATTTTTTAATAATAATAATAATAATAATAATAATTATTATTATTATTATTATTAATAATAAAATATACAGTTATCAGTTTAAAAATTTTTCTATTGACGTGACATGTGGTAGTTTACTACTGTGTATATATATATATACTGCTGAAATTTGTTTGTTTGACTATTGAACAACGAAATGGTTATTTAGAGCAAATAGTGACCTAAACAATTGAGCCAACCGTTTCCAGCATTCAAAGCTCTCCATGCCGACTTCTCTTCTCCTCATTCCTCTGTCTAATGGACGAAGACAATCAAATCAAATCCTATGAAATAAAACCCAAAGCCAAAATCTCTCTGCAGTTTTTGGGTTGCTTTGGATTTCAAGTTTCTGGGAGTGAAAAACCTTCAAAACATGTTGACCAAGGTAATCCTAAGCACCGGCACTTTTCCCGATCAACGTTTCCGTTCAAGAAAACTGGCACCAAAACTGTTCCTGTGGACTCTTCAAATTTGTCTGAGAATTTACAGGCTAAAAAGTCTTCTATGTTAAAGAAGTCGAAGCTGAAGAAGATCAGTTCCGGTTACTCTTTAAAACATCCAAATCCGGCAGCTCAAGATAAAGTACAGACGCCAGCTCCTAAAGTTATTGCTGCTAAGTCAAATAAAAAATATGAAGATAGACTCAAAGAGGTATGCCATCACTCCGATCAAAACATCCAAAAACATTACAGGTTTTATTATATGAATCACTTTCATTTTTAGTTTAATTTTCGCTCTTTCACTTACATATTTATGCAAATGGATTAACCAAAATCTACTTGCTTGCTGTTAGGTAAATAATCTTATAGCATGAAAAAGAAATTAAAGTTCTCGTTGTTGTTGTGCAGCAAGTTAACTTTCTTTACATTCCTTAGGTTTACTAATTGTGTTCCTTATGTTAAGGAAAATCAGAATCAGCCATAATTTCAATTTACATTCAACTGTACTTTAATCCTTCCCTTGCAAATGTGTTAAACAAGTTAAAATAAGTCTAATTGGCTGCAGAAAAATAAAAAGTCAGCAATCAAAATAAGCTCAACCCTTTACTGCTTGTCCTGTACTGGTCAATTAATTAGAATTGGTCTCATTTGTCATAATATATACAGAACCTCATGCCTATCGTTATTAGTTTTCCAAAATATTTTTATTATTATACTAACTTTTTGATCTGTGTTTCAGACTTGCGACAAACATACCATCCATGAAAATGGGAAGCGTTTGGATCTAGCAGTAGTTTCTCCAAAAAATTTGTCTTTCTGCCAGAAAATAGACGCTGTAAGAAATGGGTCCAGCCAACCTGGTTCACCCGAGGCAAAACCTAACTCAAATCGAACAATTCTACGCTCGTCATCTTTACCGGTGACTTCAAACCTGCCAGTAAAGTCACGGGTTGTTGCGAAAAAAGATCGGAAAGAGTCTGAAATAGTTGGGAAAATATTTGACCCATTAATTGGCCTATCGTTTGTGACGGTGACTTTGATAATAATGTTGCTATGGGGTAGGTTGTGTGCCATTCTTTGTATGTGTGCATGGTTATATTTTGTTCCTAGGTTAAGGGTTAACCTCGGTCCACATGAAATGGAGAAAACTGAGTTGGTTTTGAGCGAACCGGAGTTCAACTGGGAGGAGCACAAAAAGCGAGTGGTTTTGGAGGGGTTTCTAGACAGGGACCGCAGGTCTCTCTTGTGAATTTTTCTTTTTTCTTTTGCCCGTCGCTATTTGTGTAAATTATTGACAAAAAGATGTCTTAAGTATTATTATTATTTTGGAAGATATTATTTTCTTTTAAAGAAATGAGAAATGAAGAATACTAGTCAATCTTCTACCAGTTTATGCATATACATTTTTTATTGTGCGCTTAACGATTACTTATATTTAATGGGCAGTTGGTTTGTGGCTTTGTTGCGTGATATTCAAGGAACAACGCGTGATTTTTCTTCTTTTTAAAGTTGAATTTTTGGATTTGTACTCATGCTACATCCAATTAATTAATAAATAAGTGACAAATTTAAATTCTTTTAACTAATTAAATGTTTATTATAAAATATTAATGAATTTTTCGTAGCTGCTTTAGATATAATACACCATATTAATATATAAAATTAACTTTCTAATAATTAGTATATTTAATAAATTAAAAAAAAATTAACTATTGGAGGTATATATCTATTCAATTTATAAAGATTGGTTACTAACTTACTATAGTGTAATTATAAAATCAAAATATTCAAGATAATTAAAAAATTTTGGTATCAGTAAAATATTAAATAAAAATAAGCAACATAAAAAGAAAAAGAATACTTCATAAAGAAAAAAAATACTTCATCTACACATTTTTTTTTTCAAACACGGTTCCATTTTTTTAAATTATAATAAAAATTATGATCTCAACTTGCAAATTTTAAATTTGCATTGCTACTAACAAAATTTTTACAATCGACAAAAAAGATTCTATCATATTAAAAGTATATAATAGATTTTAATCATATCTGCAAAATATGTAAGTTATAATTAAGGAACTTTTATCGGTATTAAAATTAATTCTAAATTATATAAAAATAAATAAATAATTATATAAACATAGTATATCAATCATTCGTTTAAACTATGAACTATATATTATATTTTTAAACAAAAATATATATTGATAAATATTTATGTGTCAATGTATGTATGTTGACGTAGCGGAAGGTATAACAACACAGATAAATATCAAAGACTGTTGAATCACGCACGATTTCCAGTCTATAATCTTTCAAAACCTGTTGAATCCAAAGATTACCAGGAATTGGGCGTCAAATCTCGTTGATTCAAAGAATACCGAGGTTTGGAAAAAAATCAAAATTTAATTCTTAAAATTCCAAAAGTTGCCAACAATATTAAACAATCCCTATAAATAATATTCACAAAACCCTAATGAAAAAATAAAAGAAAAGCCTAACAAAAGGCCCAAAAATAAAAATAAAAAAAGAACATAAAGTTCAAAGGCCAAAATGAAGGCCTAAATAATGGATTTTGAGGGTCAAAACGGCTTCCGCCGGCAAATCCAATAAAATTTTTAAGAGCTCTGAGTCAACTTCGATTTGATATATTATGGCCCACGTAATTCAATCCACAGCAAAAGTTATGTTCTTTAGAAGCAACGCTGCGCATTGTAACGTTCCAAAAACACCAAAGCCGCCTCATCCGCATCATATGTCAATACGATTTATTATATACATCTAAATGTAAAAATAACTATAATTTTACTGTATGAATGAGATTCATGTTGATGATGTTAAATCATAAGTAAGTATATGAGAATCCGAGTAGACGTTCATGTCACTAAACCCTTGAAGTGAGGGTTCCTTATTCTGAACAGTAAAAGTGAACAAATATGGATGTACTTCCACTATACTGCACAAAAATGATTTATAACAACATTTTCAAAATAACAGTTTTAACAAATATTGCTTAATACACATAAACTAACACTTAAAAGACATTTATAATAAATATTATTAAAATATTATCTATTCTATCGTTATATTATGTTAAAGAAAATATATAGTAAAATATTAGTATAGTTTAATATTTTGTAAATATTTTTATATTTTTATTTAGGCATAATTATATAGAAAATCCTGAACTATAAGGTTTTAACAATTTTAGCACATCCTTTTAATTTTTTAAAATTCAGTATCATACTATAACTTTTTTTTTTTATCAAAATTAGCATCCGGTGAGTTTTTACGGTGGTTTTTGCTGAGCTGGCACCCATAGTTTTTTTTTTTTTTTGTAAATAAAATATTGAGTTAGCCAAATAACTTTGTTAACTCATCAACTCTATACAAAACACTGCGTTTTGTATAAAAAAACACGTTAAAACCCTAGTACATACCCTCTCCCTCGTCAATGCCATTGCTAGCTGCCTTCGTCTCCACCTCGTTTCCGATTCAACTTCAAATTTCACCACTACTTGTACTCGTGCAGTTATTCTGGTGGGTAAATGAGCTCCATTGCTGTCTATTCCCTAAGTTTTTACTCTAATGGCGTTTGTTTGTCTTGTCCTTCTTTCTCAATTAACTCCAAATTCTTCTTCAAATGTTAATCTATAACACACACACACATAAAAACCTAATTTAGGGTTTTCAAAAACTCCCAAACACATTCATTCACATTATAATTGGTTTCTTACTTTTAATTTGTTCTTATTTTTGCTCTAATTGTTATACACGGAGCCGCATGTTTGTGTTGTTTACGGTGGTAATGGTGGTGGCATTTTTACTAAATTAGTGATGAAACACTTGGGTAAAACTGGAACTATTTAATGGGAGTACCAAAATGGTAGATGTTTATCATGATATCGCCCAACCTGGTGGAGGTGGAGGTGGAGGTACTGCCGCATTGCTAGCCACATCTGATTAGTGTTTCCAATGTAAGGCTAAATGATTATTTCTCTAAGGCTTGGATTAGATCCTTCCACATCCAGCACCAATCCATAGTACAAATTCATAATGGTGCCATCATTTTTAAACATCCATCGTTGGCCGAATGATCCAAGGCACAAGACAAAATTTTAACAACAAATCCATTTACTTTACTATCACAAGTGAGGCAACTATTTTTGTCTGTGTATGGCCAAATTGATCCATCTGCATATAGAGCCCCGATTTTTTTTTTTTTGTTTCTTGAACATAAAACGTATTATTTTGAAAGAGGATGAGTCAGCATATTGTTTTTGGTCAGTCAATAGTTTTTTTATTAAAAAAATTACTCCGGCGCCATATTAGCAAAAATCATCCTACCTTTTTACCAGAGGCTAAATTTGATAAAAAAAAAAAATTATAGTCCGATATTGAATTTTAAAAAATTGAAATAATGTGCTAAAATTGTTAAAAGTTTAAAAGTTCATGATTTTTTAAGCAATTAGGCCTTTTATTTATTATGACATTTATAGTGATATTTTTTGTTGTTAAAAAGGTGTTCATATAAGATAATATTATATTTTATATTTTTATTAAAATTTGATTTTATATTTTTTTCTTAATTTTAGCAAAGAGAAAAAATTTAAATTTTAAAATCTCCTAATCATTTTAAATTTTTATATGTCCAGACTCAACTTAACTTCTACCACCTCAAAAACTTTTTAAAAAAAGCTTTATCCTTATCTTTTTTTTTTTTTTTTTTTTATCATTACCAATTCTATTTATTTTTTTTTAAACAAGTAAAATTTAAATTGAACTTGCACTATTTGCATTCAATTCATTACAAATTCTCTTTGCTCGGCTTCTTTTTTTTTTTGAGGTTCATCAAGAATTTTTTCCTTTGAATTTATTTAAGGTCCCTCTCAAGTCTCAAGGAAATGATCTTGAGAATTAGGCATATCTTTGCAATGAGGAGACCTAGTTTCTATCCAACTTGATGTATTTCATTTTGTATGGATAATTAGAGCAACATTTACACTTATGAGGGCATTTTGGTGCACTATAGTTTGGTTGATTATAGGAAAGCTTCGTATAGAAACTTATTGCCCATTTTATTATGATTTCTATTAATAGGATTTTTGTTTATTTGTTTAATTGTGATGCAGGTATATTAATTTTATATCCTGCAATACATGAAAATGTTTATCAAGAGTTAATAGTAAAAGGCTTTTGAAGACTATAGCTACAAAATATAAAAAATGTAGAATTTTATAGTCATCATTGTATTAGGTTAGAGTTGCATTTTTTTCTTTTTTCATTAAAAACATTTTTACATTATGCTAATTTATTGTATATATAATTGTAATATTGCAAATAATATTGTAATGTAAAATGTTATTTAATAAAATTTATCTTTAATGATAATGCTTATATTTTATTTGAGTGGTGAAGTTATCTTTTAATTATGATGGAAATAAAATTCATTTTTATTTACAAAAAAATATAAATATTTATAAATATTAAAATAAACATATACGATTGATTATAATATTGATGAAAGTGCACTAATAATTTATAATGATATTTCTTAATATTTAAATAAATAAATAAATTTTTGTAATAAAAATAAAAATTTTAATCAATAACTATAAAATGTTGTATTCATAATTAATTTTTATGATATTTATTAAATATTACTTAAAGTAAATTTATTGCAATAATAAAAAAATATCATTGTAAATCATTATTAATTAATGTTACAATAGATGAATACCAACAAATAATAAAAATGTTATTATAGTATCTAACCACACTAAAATAAGTTACATTTAAATAACATTTTTAAAATATTGGTATAGATATATAATAACATTTTGTTTTTGATTTTATACAATATTTGATGATTGTTGTTGATGGTTCTCTGAATTTTCTTAGTTCAGCCACGTCGGTGTTGACCCTGTCAAAGATGCAAAAAAGAGCTATGGGAGACTTTGTTCTTCACAAAGCCCCTCCGACGCCCAAGTCAGAGTGGATCTAATTAGCTCAGGGGACACAGTAAGTGGTTAGCATGAGAATGGAATGATTAATCACTATAAAAGCAGCAGAATCAGTAGATTTAGAAAGAAAGAGATGAAGAATGAAGTAAAAACTTCTAAGAAAAATGGATGGAGGTGAAAATGGGTTGTTTCTTACCTGTTTTACCACTGTAGCAAGTTAGGTTTTTATAGTGCAAGTAGGTAGGATTTTCTTCTAAATGTGTAACAATGTGATTGGCTAGCGCCTACTGTAGCAACAGTGGGGGTAGCTGGTATTAAATGTGAGGTGCCAGGAATATGATTGATGGTGAGAGCATTTAACGTAGGTCAGAGGGGGGGCTCTCATGAGGTCCCTGCTAGGTCAGAGGGATCAACGTTGAGTTCATCTGTTGATCGGTGAGGTCCCTTTATTCACCGAGGTATGAGACTCTAAATTGGAGAGCCGCAAAGTCAAGGTCATGATTATGTGGCAAGTCAATAATTTTGACTGTCCAAATATCAAACGCTTATTGGAGCATTATTTTATGTATCATCAGTTGCCCTCCCCTTTAGTCTGAGACCAATGTGGTGGTCTCAGGACTCTCAAAGGAATGGACAATGAACAGGCTCCCTTAAAGGGTAATTAATGGATGGCTCCCTCATTCAGTGATACCACTTGATTGCAGGGCGAGGTTCCTAGCACTAACCTAGGTAGACACGCCACATCTCTGCATGCTAGGCTAGGTCAATAATTCCCATAAGAGGGAAATTGAAAATTTAAAATTTTTGCTGTTTAAAGAGCAGCTTAATCATGGCCGTTCATTTTTAGAAAATCATTTACAATTTATTGATCATCCAGGCGGTTTCCAGGCGGTTGGTGGCTATCTCTCCATTTGTTTATAAATACACCCCGTCGGTAGTAACTTTATCTTCTTTATCAAATCTCATAGCTTCATCTTCTCAATATCCTTTACATCTTCCTTCTAAGTTTCTATCCTCAACTAACTAGGTATGTCGCCTTTCTTCCTCTTTCTTTTTACAAATATGGGTGATGTGTTAGAACTGTCTGGGATTATTTCCAGTGCAACTCTCTCCTAATTCACCAAGGTCTTAGGGGAAAGGACTTATAGGGGTGATATTGTAGAGGTTAGGATTCCTTCAAAAAAGGAAAGACTGGTGGTTCCAGAAGGGATAACTGGTATAGTGAAGGCTAGAAAAGACAACAAAAATATGATTTTTTATGTTAAGCATATAGAATTTAGGTTGGATTTACCTCCCTCTGACTTCAATGTTAATGTTTTTAAATTTTACTCAAAACCACCCCAATGCTTTACTCCTCACAACATTTTGGTTATCACTTGCTTTGCTATCCTTTATAATAATTTAGGGATTTCTCCTATCGTTACCCTGTTTAGGGCCTTCTTTGAATTCAAGAACCTAGGCAATAGACTTTTTACCTTTGTAAGTCGTCCTGGGTTAGGTATCTTCGGGGATATGTATGATAGGGAGAAAGGGTGGATGAAAAAGTTCATGGTGGCTAGGTTGAAAGAGGATGGCCCCCTGAAAGAATGGGGTTTTAATCCTTCCTGGATTGAGGCAGCAGGAGAGGGTAAAGGGTGCCAGAGTTAAGTCCAAAAGAAAAAACAGACTTCCAATTGATAGTAGGGAGTGATAGAGCCTATAGGATTCGAGATGTATTGAATGGGTATACTCTGGATGAATCCGGTAGGTATCCTTAAAGATCTTATTAGATTTTCTATTATATTATTGAGGTAGGGGTGTACTAGCATAACTAACCTATTTAGTCCTACCTTTTTTCTCTTCAGTGTTATAGAAAAATATGAACTTCCTTCATCCCCAAAAATTTACGCTGTCCACCAAAGAGGTGAGCATATGGCCAGACTTAAAATCCAAAAGGAATTAGCTGAGCAACAAATATATTTATGTAAAGAGTCTTCTTTCAAGGTCTCCGTTCCCTCTGAAGCCCTTCCAACCGAAAGGATCGAGGTTTATACTGGGGTGTAGACCAGGGGTATATTGTTGGTAAGGTGACCGGGGAATTTATCCCGAAAAAGTCAAAGGTCACTTCTCCCACTGGGAAAGAAAAGGCAAAAAGAGGGAGTTATCTGAGAGATCTCAGTTGACGATCAGTTTTCATTCAGAGGGAGAAGATGACCCCCCTCGCCAGAAGGCCAAGGCTTAGGGTAGGCTGACTCCTCAATTTGCAGTGGAAAGGCTTTCTCAAGGTTCCACCACTGTGTCTCGTGAGGGTACCTCTATTTTTGATTTATCTAACAGTTCACTTGTGAAAATCCTTTCCGTAGAGAAGGTGGCTACCTCGCTGATCAATAGGTATTTGGGAGTGGGATTCTCCCTATAGGATAATATTGTTCGTTGCCTGCTCAGCAATACTTATATGGGTTCTAAAGAGCATACTCAGTTATATGATCAGGACATGGCCTCTTTGAGGTCTCACACTATTAACACTGCTCAACTGGTAAGTCTTGTGTAGTATTTTCCTTCTTTCGTCGTCATGATGATTTTTGTCTACCTTTTTCATTTTGATTTAGCTCTGTGGTATTCTTTACAAACATGACTTAAAAGCTCGCTCTTTCGAGGTAGAGGCAGATAAAATTTCAGCAGAGCATTCTCAATTAAAGGGTGATGTGTCTGATTTTCAAGCCGAGTATTCCAGGATGACCTCCCAACTTCAGGCCTTAAAAGATTTGAATGCTCAAGTAGAGAAAGAAAAATCTAAACAAGCCATAGAGATCGATAAACTAAAAAAGGAGCCGCTTAAAAAGGACTCGAAAAAAAAACAGCGATCGCTCAAGCCATCTCTCAAGCCGTAGTGGACTTCAAGCGTTAAAGGGGAAATGTCTAAAGCTATTATGGATTTCCAGCAATCCGAAGACGTCCAACTAATTATGACTTTCACTGCTGCTGACTTTTACACGGAGGGTTGGGTGGACTTCTTGAAAAAGGCACGCAAACACTTCTTGGGTCAAAACTTCTCGCCTTTGGATAAAGTTATGGGTGGCCTTGAGGTGGATCAAGAAGAGTATGCTCAAGTAGGTGAGGACCCTGTGGCTATTGCCCCTCTGGCTACCGAAGTTCTGGAGGGTCGTGAATGTACCCCTCTGCTCTCAGAGGAAGGGAGAGAGTTGTCTGGCCTCTAAGAAGTGCTGCAGAAAATTGAGTCAAAGGCCACTCTTCCAGCTGACCCTTCCACCAGCGATCCTCATAAAGAGTGATTAGGTTATGGTGGCCTCTCTATGTGTTACTGATCAAGGATACTAGCTTAGGTTGACAAAGTAACTTTAACCTTTCGTGGTCTTTCTTCTCTCTCTCTTTTTCTTTTTTTCTCTCTTTTTTGTTTGTTTTTTATGGATAATAATTCTCTTTATGTTCTCTTCCTTGCGTGTTATGATTATATATATATATATATATATATATATATATATATACATATGAATTTAGTATACCTTTTGTGCTATTTTGTAAATCTCTTGAGAGAATATGATTATAGTGTAATGGATATGATTGTTCCATTTCTGGGAATGATCATATAAGTGTATGATTTTCTAATGCATTCAAGATGTCTCCCACCTCACTTCTAGAGGTGCCCTTATTCAGGGTGAGGAAGGGTGAACTTTATTTTCTCTAGTCATAGCAGGTTTCTATTGAGGTTTTATCCCGTTGGCTGGTATTACTTCAATCTTGGTGGATTGTTCATTTCCCCTTTGAGGGTCAGTGAGCTAACGTTGTTCATTTCCCCTTTAGGGGTCAGTGGGCCAACATTGTTTGTTTCCCCTTTGAGGGCGTAACTCCTATGAGTTTAATGATACATGTTGACTAGTCTCACTTTACTCATTGTAATATAATGTCATAATTATATTAAACACTTCACACACATCTTCTTTTTAACTAGGAAGTACAAAGTATGCAAAAAAGGTTGAAATGTACCACATTGACTTAGAGCAGCTTCTGATAAGTCGATACAAAAGAAAGTGGCAGATTACTCCACCAAGTATTTAGAAGGGCAAGAGGCCCTTTACTGGTAGTATTTTTTGAGATGCTGAATATTCCAAGCATGAGGGAGGCAATTGCCCTCTGGGTCTAATAGGTAATAGGTTCCGGATTTAACTACCCCCGTGATGCGAAAAGGTCCTTCCCAATTGGGAGATAGTTTTCCCTGACCTTCTCATTTCCCTGTGGCTTCAAGATTCCTTAGTACCCAATCACCTACGCTCAACAGTCTCGGTTTGGCCCTCTTGTCGAAGTAGCGTGCTACTTTTCTCTGTTGCGCTGCTATCCTAACAGAGGCTTCTTCTCTTAATCCCTCCAAGCGGTCAAGGTTGACTCTCAACTCATTCGTATTGCTATTGAGGTCACACTGCTGCACTCTGAAGGATGGTATCCCTATTTCTACCGGGATTACTGCCTCAGTCTCGAAGGTTAGAGCAAAAGGAGTTTCGCCCGTGAAAACTCTCGCTGTAGTCCAATAGGACCAAAGGATGTTTGGTAACTCCTCAGCCCAACCACTTCTAACTCATTCCAGCCTTTCTTTAAACCTTACAGTATAGTTCGGTTGGACAATTCGTCTTGCCCATTAGTCTGAGGGTGAGAAATGGCACTGAAATGATATTCTATATTCAAGCTTATAGTGAACTCTCTGAACTTGTCGCAATCAAACTGTTTGCCATTGTCTAAAATTAAAATTTTAGGCACTCCAAACTGACATATTACCTCTTTCTATAAGAAATTAATGACTTTCTAAGTGGTAATGGTTGCCAATGCTTCAGCTTCTATCCACTTAATGAAGTAGTCCACTGCTAGGACTATAAATCGCCTATGTCCAAGGGCCATAGTGAACGGCCCTAATATATTAACTCCCCACTGTGCAAAGGGCCATGGTGATGGAATGGGGCTTTGCTGATTAGACGGAACATGTATAATATTAGCAAACCTTTGGCAGGCATCACACTTCTTAATAAATTCGGACGCATCTTTTGAAAATGATGGCCAAAAGTAGCCCTGCCTTATGATTTTGCTAGCTAACGCCCATCCGCCAATGTGAGTACCGTATACCCCTTCATGAACTTCCCACAACACATAGTCGGCCTCCTTAGGGGCAGACATCGTAATAGGGGCATATGATACCCTCTTTTATACAACTTCCCTTCTTGGATAACAAAATGTGCTACCCTCAGTGAAAGTTTAAGTGCTTCTCCTCTATCTGGTGGAAGTCCGCCAGTCTACAAATATTCCACTATGGGATCTATCCAATATAAGCTTTCCTCTATGGAGTATATCTTTGAGCTACCGTTGATTGATAAAGAGTCACCATTGACAGACGGAGAGTCGACACTAACATGCAGGGAGTTAACATTGACGCTTAGGCTAGATAGGGTCTCAGTGAGGACATGGCCGGGAAAATAACCTTCTTTTAGTGAGGCCAATTTACTAAGGGAATCTGCTTGTGAATTATCTGAATGAGGTATTTGAATTATGTAGACGTGGATTCCCTTTCATATGAATTTTTCTAACATCCCTCTCACTTGCTGAAAGTACACCAACATCATTTTATCTTTTACTTTATAAGTCCCTACGATTTGATTTACCACCAATTGAGAGTCACTGTGGACTTTTAGGTCTGATACATTGATGGCTTCCACTAATCTGAGACCACAAATAACTGTTTCATATTCGGCTGTGTTATTGGAAGTGGTGAATGAGAGTTTTAATGCATACTCAATAGAGAACCCTTGAGGGCCTCTTAGGATAACCCCTGCTCCACTGTCCTCTGAACAGGAGGATCCATCTACATATAAATCCCATTCATACCTTTGTCAAGCTGATGATCTTGGGGCCATTTTAGAGATTATATTCTTCATTTCGCCAGAGCCCTCACTTTCTACTTTATCATTGAAGCTGCATTCAGCGATAAAGTCCACTAAGATCTATGTTTTGATGGCTTTCTTGGGCTCATAGCGCAAGCCATATCCCCCAATTTCCATGGACTACACTATCATCCTGCCCACTATAGAGGGCCTATGAAGGGCTTGTCTTAGGGGTGTATCAGTTTGAATGACCCCTTGGTGGCCTAGTAAATACACTATAAATTTCCTGACAGCTATTAATCGGGCAAAAGTAAGCTTTTCTATGGAGGCATACCTTAATTTGGATCCTCATAAGACTCTACTAACGTAGTAGACTAGTTTCTGTGTCTTACCTTCCTCTCTGACTAGCACGACACTAATTGCTTGATCACAAGCCGAAAAGTAAATGAATAACTCTTCCTCTTTAACTGGCCTACTTAAGGTTTGAGGGGATTACAAATATTCCTTTTAAGTCTTGAAAAGCTTTTTCACATTCTTTAGTCCACTCGAAAGCTGAAGCTTTCCTCAACTTCTTAGAGAAAGGTAGGCATTTCTCAGCTAATTTGTATATGAATTTTTATAAAGCCATAATTCTTCCTATCAATCATTGAACGTCCTTTGTACAAGAGGGTGATGGTATGTCGATAATTGCTTGTACTTTTTTAGGATTCGGCTCTATCCTTTTGTTGCTTACCATATACCTTAAAAACTTTCCCCTTTTGATGAAAAAAGAACACTTTTCTAGATTTAATTTCATACCATACTGTCCCAGGATGCTAAATACTTCATGTAAATCTTCCAAGTGGTCTTCGAATGTTTTGCTCTTGACAATCATATCATCCACATAAGCTTTCATATTCTTCCCTAGCTATTTCTTGAAGATTTTATTAATAAGCCTTTAATAAATGGCTCCGGTATTCTTCAGCCCGAAGGGCATAGCAATGTAGTAGTAAATTCCCTTCTCTGTAATAAAACCTATCTTCTCCTCATCCTTAGGATCTATAGGGATTTGATGATAGCCTGATAAGGCATCTAGAGGGGTTAGATACTCATAGCCTGCAGTGGCATCTACACGCTTGTCAATGGAGGGCAAAGGGAGGCAATCCTTTGGGTAAGCCTTATTCAGGTCGGTGAAGTCTATGCATAATCTCCATTTTTTACTATTCTTTTTTGCCAAAACCACGTTGGCCAACCAAGATGGATAATCTACCTCTCTTACAAATTTACCTTCAATTAACTTATCGACTTCCCTGTCAATTACTTCCTACCTTCGGGGAGGGAAGAAACGTTTCTTTTGTTACACCGGGATGATGCTAGGGTTGACATTACACTCGAGTGTATTCCTGGGTTCCTGGGAGATTAGAGGGTTTAAATGTGAAATCCCCTTGGTGACTCGCTAAAAACTCCCTTACTTTAGTCTTCTGGTGCAGCTCTAAATGAGCATTGATATGGGTACATCTGTCAGGGTATCTCTTTAAAACAGGAAAAGCTTCTAGCTCCCCAATGGGCTCTGTTCTCTAATCAGCCATATTCCCCTCTATTTCGATAACCTCGCTTACCAATATCTCCTCTTCCTTATCATTCCCTAGGGAGATCAAATGACAGTACTTGGCTTTGAGCTGTCTTCCCTATACAGTGACGGGACCTTCCTCAGAGGGCATCTTCATGTATAGATACCGAATGCACACTATAGCATAGAACTTATATAGTATCGGTTGGCCTATTATAGCATTACAGGCCGTGGACACTTTCGCCACTATGAACTCAACAGTCGTGGTTTTTCCTTTCCTAATCTCCCTTTTATGTGACTCCTCCCCTATGGTGATAGGAAGGAAAACTCTTCCCTCTACCTTGACTGGTATTCCACTGATTCCCCGTAAGTGAGAGGATATAGGCGACAAATAATCATCCCTAATTCCCATCTTTTTTAACACATTGTAAGGTAATAGATTGATAGAGCCGCCATCATCAATCAAAACTTTTTCCATTTTGTAATCATTAATTATAGCCATGATCACCATGGAGTTTACATGGGGAGCCTCTACTCCTACCTCGTCCTTAGGGCCAAAAGTAATGGGACATGGATACAATGCACCTGCTCTCTGATTCAGTTTTCCACTAACTCGATTTTCCACGGGCCTGTCGGCTTCCTTACTAATCAGACTAGTCTCCCCCGTGATCTAATGAATAACTCTACTGGCTCCCGTATTCAAAAGGGGTATAGACTTCTTATCTTTCTATAATCGGGTAGCACCAGTTCCTTCCACCGTTGTCTATCTTTGATGATTATCATCATTCTTCACAAAATTTCTAAGATATCCTTGCTAAATGAGCCTTTCAATTTCCAACATGAGCTGGTGATATTCATTGGTGTGGTGCCCCACAGATATATAGAAATGACAATATCTGCTCTGATCTTTATTCTTTAAATTGGAGGGCATTTCTCTTGGCCACTTCACGTATTCCTTATCCTTTACTGCCATCAAAATTTCCTATCAGGATGTACCTAATGGTGTCAAATCTTCATCCCGTGGGAGAGTGAAAAGCTTTCTAGAGCCTCTTTAGGGCTCGGCCATGTGTACAGTATTGACACTTTTCTTAACCCTCTTAGGAGGGAGTGGTTCATCAAAAACTTCTTTCCTCTTAGAGGCAAATCGGCTGGAATGGAAGGCATCATCATGTCGGATATACTTCTCCGCTCTATCCATCAGGGCTATAAGATCAGGGGGCTTGTTCTTTGATAATAAATTGAAAAATAAAGGATTATTTGTTCCTTTAGTTATCGCTTTGATGGCCCGGGCATGGTTTAAATGCGGTATCTTCAGCGCTTCAATATTGAACCTTGCAACGTAGTCTCTAAGACTTTCCCCTCTGTTTTGTACAATAGTCTCCAAATAAGAGGAATCTCTCTCAGTAGGGATACTAGATATAAATCAACTGATAAACTGTTTACTGAGATCAGCAAAAGAATGGACACTGTTGGACGGTAAATGGTTGAACCAGGTCTACCCAGCGTCCATAAGAGTAGTTGGAAATATCTTACATAATATAGCATCAGACCGAGTGTAGAACTCAACAACCGCTTTGAACTTCAAAATATGATCTCTGGGATTTGTGGTTCTATCGTAAGTAGAGAGGATAGGCAATTTAAACTTTCGAGGAATTGGCTCCTTCTAGATAGACTCCGTAAATGGGGATGTCACGCTGATGACCGAGGTGGCCAATTCGTGTTGTTCAACCTTTCTATTCCTCCAATCTAGGAATTTTTGATAGTCCTCCTCCAATCTACACGGAGAAGAAATGAGACGTATAGGGGGATTTACCACTCCAAGGTCTTCCCTTGATGAGCCAGCATGGGACCTTGCTATAGTGGCAATCTAATCATGCACAGGGGAATGTCACCCTCGCAAACGTGACTCTCTATCCCTAGTCCCTCTAGAGGTGTGATCCCTTGATCTTTCACTACCTCTACTGAGACCCCTTGGGTGAGTCAGCTCTAATCTTTTGGCTTGGCTACGTGGCTCATTTTAGCATCTATCTCTCTCCCTCTCTCTACGAGATCCTATAAGAGCTCTTAGGCTTGACTCCTCCGTTTCTTTTGCCCTTGGGATGAGCCTTTTGCAAGCTACATTCGGGGTAATGGGATCAACCGCTGCCATTTTACATTTTTCTTATTTCTTTTGTATATCTGTCAAATAAGTTACCTTTCTCATCAAGTCTTTTAAATAGTCAACTGGGACTTCTACCATTTGTGGTTATCTTTTCCTTTCCTTCCTCTCTTCTCTAGACTCACTCCTCCTTCTGACCGACGCACTCAACCTTGCCATTTTTTCTCATAAACTTCTGAACGGTCCGAGTTCACTAATAATCTCAGCACAATGTAACAAAGTAAAGGATAACATTCAAGTTTCCTCAAAACTATCCTTTTCCACAGACGATGCCATTTGATGGTTCTCTGAATCTTTTCAGTTCAGCCACATTGGCGTTGACTCTGTCAAAGATGCAAGAAAGAGCTATGGGAGATTTTATTCTTCACAAAGCCCATCCAAAGCCCAAGTCAGAGTGGATCTAATTGGCTCAGGGGACACAGTAAATGGTTAGCATGAGAATGGAATGATTAATCACTATAAAAGCAGCAGAATCAGTAGATTTAGAAAGAAAGAGATGAAGAACGAAGTAAAAACTTCTAAGAAAAATGGATGAAGGTGAAAATGGGTTATTTCTTGCCTGTTTTACCACTGTAGCAAGTTGGGTTTTTATAGTGCAAGTAGGTAGGATTTTCTTCCAAATGTGTAATAATGCGATTGGCTAGCACCTACTGTAGCAATAATGGGGGTAGCTAGTATTAAATGTGATATGCTAGGAATATGATTGATGGTGAGAGCATTTAATGTAGGTCAGAGGGGGGGGCTCTCATAAGGTCCCCGCTGGGTCAGAGGGATCAACGTTGAGTTCATTTATTAATCAGTGAGGTCCCTGTATTCACCAAGGTATAAGACTCTAAATTGGAGAGCCACAAAGTCAAGCTAATGGTTACATGGCAAGTTAATGATTTTGACTGTCCAAATGTCAAATGCTCATTGGAGCATTATTTCATGTATCATCAGTTGTTATAAGTGTTTTTTGTTGTACTGCTATAAACACCTCCCAAACTTGTATTATTGCATGTAGTTTGCTAGGACATATTGAAACTAACTGTGATTCTAAACCTGTGGATACTAAAATATCCGCTTGCCTTGTGCTCATTCTTTTTGAGCTTCTCCATAATGTAACCGGTATTTGTTTAGTTTACTTAAATATTTTATTTTCTAATCACCTCATAAGAAATACCTCGAGTCATTCTACTCCTTTCTAATCGAATTCTGTTTGATGTAAAATAAATATGGAGACTAGTTATGGGAATGGTTATAGGAGGAAATCGCTTGATATTTCTATTTCTGATGAAAGGGTTGTAGGTACTACTAATGAGCATCAAATGTATATGGGTTCAGACTCAACTGATGTTGTCATTATTGATTATAATCGGACTGTATATTTGTATGTCAATAATCCACTTGAGATTATTCCACATTATATTACTGTGAACTCAATAAAATATAGTAAAATTTAAAATTTGTCTAAGAGTAAAAAATCCAAACGGTTTAAATATATTTCTAAACTTAATCGGAGTAAGGGATTAGAATAACTAAACTATTAGTGATGTGCCTTAGGCTAATTATATTATGGTCATATTATGACTTTGTCTATTTTTACATCATTAGAAGAAAGAGGCATTTTTATTATATTAACTCTATTGAATTCCATGAATGTTTAACTCTATTTGAGATCGTCAAGTGTGTGATTGATAGTAAAACTCTTAGATGGTAAATGAGTTATATGCTAAATCATCCCTAGTCGGTCATTATTATGGGAAAATAATGAATGAAGACTAGCATGAGGTTGACTGATAATCATGTTTTACTGATCATGTGTACGAGACACAAAGTCAAGTCATAGGTATATAGGATATACTGGATTGACCCATTATGAGAATACTACATGGATAATTATCGTAAGTTATTCTCATTACAATGATGTTATTGTAGTCCTCTGACCTGATATCATCATAGAGTCCTGCATGATAAGTTTTATATTTTGACACATTCTAATGTTATCTTTAACAAGATGATATAATAGATTGTGATTGGATATAAAATGAATCATGTGAGGAGTATGAGTGATCAAGAAGAAATTTATCCCTCACTAATCATGAGAAGGATATCTATGGACCCCTCGATAATTTAGACTGAATATAAATACATGGCCATGTTTGAAATCAGTTGATAAGGAATTATCAATTTCAGTCTAATTGAGATCGAGAAATAATATGATTGAGTTATTAAGAATGACATTAACCATGTCTTAAGTTCAATCAAAGATATCATGTGACAAAAGGACTGTAATATTGTTGTTAAATAGGTTGTGTTAGATTACTGACCTTCACAAAACTTGGGTAGTTATAATGGCATACTAGAGGCCACTTATAACTTATGGGCTACTAATGGGATTGGAGGCCCATTGCTAACGTTGTGTGAACCTACAGGGTCACACACTTAGAACAGACTTAAAATAGATATTAGGCTTATCAGCCTAACAAGATAGTTTTCTCTCTCATATGTATTTAGTGGTAGTTTATTTATAGTAATTATTATCATAATTAAATTTAAATATAGATATATGGATAATGATAAACCAAAAGGAGTTTTGGTATTTTTGAAAGACTAAACCCTAGATGATATTTATATGTATATATATATCATATAAGAGTTTAATGGCTGTAATCTTCTTTTATCATTTTTCATATACGTTCTTTTGAGAAAAACATAAAGAGAGAAAATAGAGAGGAAGGTGCTAGCACACCATATCATTTTGGCTGTACTGTTTATGTGGATACCGGTAGAAGACGTTGCTCTTTAGTTACGTCTGTATTCCGATAGAAGAAAATGAAAAGCTCGAGGTAGGGTGTTACTGGAGTGAACCTTCTCTCTTCCTTCCTATAATCTTGCCTTTGAACTCGTCTTGGTAAGATTCTAGACTCAGTTTCATATCGATTTAATCTGAACTATATGGATCTGGGATTGGGTTTTGGGAGTTAAATTTTTATTTTTGCGCTACGTGACTAACCCGAAACCCAACATGCTAGCAGTAAGAGATCTTTACTTCCTATTTCTTACTCAACCATAGAAATTGATGATGTTGGAGTAGAGTATACTATTAATAAGAAGAGATTGCAGAATATGGTTACAACTGCATATTTCAGTTACGAGGTGAAAACTACTAAATAGTTCCACCCAATATTATGAAAATATTTAGCTAGAATGTCCAAGGTTTAAGGAATCCTTGGATGGTCCAAGCCCTTTGTTTCTAAAGTATTGAAGAAATATGTAAAATATCACACCCAAGGTACTTAAGCCTCCTAACTCTTTTTAGAAAATTAAAGAAAGCCATCTTTGAATTCTTAAAAAAACATATTTGGAAAATACTTAAAGGGGTGAAAGAAATTTTTTTTGTTAATAGTGGGTAAAGAAATGCTTACTAAGTTAGTGGTGCAAGCTATTCCAACGTAAATTATGAGCTATTTCGCTATTTCAAGTTCTTATTGTAATGAGATTCAAAGGCTCATTAAATTTTAGTAGAGTGATTTTGATGGGAATCATTCATTAGATGAGTTAGGATCATATGTCTTAGTTTAAATTTAAAGGCAGTATAGGGTCTCATAATCTATAAAACTTTACTTTAGCTTTGCTTACGAAATAAAGATAGTGATTACCATCTAACCTAAACTCTTTTTGTGCAATGGTTCTCAAAGCTATATATTTCCTTAGGACTTTCTTTTCTAAATGCGTTAGTTAGTTATTGTTCTAGCTATGTTTATCAGAGTTTGATTAAGGTCATTTCAGTGTTATCTAGTGGACTATACTAGCAAGTGAAGAATGGTGCTTCCCTACAAATGGTTGATTGTCATGCTTTACATTAATTTCCATGCTATATTTGTTGTATTTATGTTATTATCATGCATCTTTCCTATGTTATTTACTCAAGTGGTGTGCCACCCTATGAATTTATAACAATTAATTATTTTGTTTATTTATTTGCATTGTATATTTATATTTCATAAACTATTCAATAAGTTTTTGTGTGAATATAAATTATTGCATATGCATGTAATGGTTGGTTCATCATGGTAATGACATATTGAATTCATTGTATCTAAATAGTAAGGATGACATATTTTGAATTCGAGTATATTAAGGTGCTTCCCACAAACCTTCCCTTTTCGTTATCACCATCCAAACCCAATATTTCATCCATATTATGGGTGGAATTAGTTTTGAGCAAGAGGTTATGTTTGCTTAGTCATTAGCCGAATAATTTCTTAGGTGATACTAAGTGGCAACTCCATAAGATAATTCACATCCACTTCGTTACTCTATAGCCCAATATAAATGCTAAACCATGCCATATCATTAAGTGTAGTCATTTTGTGTAAAGTTATAATTTTATTAATAAGGAGCCCCAGGAAACCAAAAAGGTCTTATTACTAACCAAAGTAACTAAGGTGCAATGAAAAGCCGAAGAGCTCTAGGGCCAAGTTCTTACATATTGGAATCCTCGTAGCCAACCAGGTCCTTTAGATTTTAGCCTCTCTAATAAAAACCTTAAATTCTTGCAGTTGTGTCAATTACTAAACAAGGAAGACACTCCAATTATGTTATAACTTGAGCACTCTCTTTGTAAAGTTTCATATAAAGATCAAAGGTATCACTGTCATCTCTTCGCATAGGAAGTAAAAACTATTAGTGGACTCCTAATAATGTTGAATAAGGGTAGGTGCTAAGTCCTTATCAAAGACAGAGGCATTAAAAAAATCCACCAAAAAGTTTAGGCAACTCTTAGCTAAAAAAGCCTAAGTTATTTTAAGTAAAAAAACCTAGACATAGGGTTCATGACTAGAAAATTATAATGGGCCTAAATATTGAGCACCTACCCCTCAGGAGCATCTCACCTAAAACCTAAAGAGATGTAGGACATCTAAACTTATCCATTTACTAAAACAAAGCAAAATTTAAAAAGAATTCAGAAAGGATTACTTACCTCCTCATGAGCAATCAAGCTTAGGTGCTTGGTCAGCTTCCATATCAGCATCATTGGATTAAACACCTTATCCATTATGTAATACTTCTTCCTCCTTCATATACGAGTCACTCTAAAAGTTAACTTTATCTTCACAAAAAGGAAACTAGAGTAAAATAAAAAAAGGAAGGTAAGGTAAATGAATGAATAAAATTAATTCGTTAAGGACTTGGTGAAATTACTAAGTGCCCATTATAGCACTTAACAAATTCATTGAGTCCTTAACAAACTTATTGAGGGCATGATTCTACAAAGGCCCTATTCATGCTTTATTTCATTCCTACTTTAAAATTCATAATTAAGTATAAATTCTTAAACTCATTCAGACTCATTAATTTTTGATACAAATTTATCCTAATTACATCCTCTATCAGTCTAAAACACTAAACTAAACCTTCACCTAATAACGATCAGTAAATAAAATACTTTATACACTTACTAAATATCACATACATTATACAGTCATATTTGTTATTATTATTATATGTTCTAAATAAAGATGAGAAGCTTCTATAACAATGTATTTTAATGAGTGGTAATTATGAACAATCAACTTTCACACCCTATATCTTATTATTCTCAAGCCCTAAACATAGACCTAATTCCTCAAACATTATAGTACTTTTCATAATATATACCTCAAAACCTCTAGCCATAATTATATTAAACATTAAGTCCTCATGGAATTCGCCTTTACTTAATTATTCCAATGTTTACATGAAATTCCTTTAGACATAATAATGAAAATTTCATATAATATAAGACCTTAGGACACCACTACATAAATCATGCAAGCATTTAAATCTTAAACCTATTATCATAAGGACTCAAATATGCTAATATCAAATGAATACATTATAAGACTATTAGGCACCACCACATATATTCTTTAGTATTTTAATATGAAGACCTCTTGGCACCACCATATAAGTCCTTCATGCATTTTAATGTCAAGACCAATACAAGACCTCCACGCACCACCGTATTATTCATCCAGGCATTCCCATGTCAAACTCATCATTACAAGACCTTTAAGCCTCACCATATAAGTTTTTTAGGCATTACTGTAATAAAATTCTAATCAGCTCATCCTCATAAAGACTCTATTTCTTACATTCCTTAAAATTTCTTCAGGCATTACCATGGCAGTCTAGTGAAATTTTTAATTGATATAGCATCGATTGTGCACCTCCAACACCTATACATTGGGATAACTAGCTTCAAACATAAAAATTAAAGCCAAAATCATAATCAATTGTATAATTTACATCGTAATCACACTTCAAAACACTTTTTCTTCCATGGTAGGAGAGCTTGTCAAGTTTACCAATTCCTTAAAGAATTCTTAAAGGGAAATTCACCAATGCTTGAGCAAATTCACATTTTAACAATTTAGGACTTGGAAAATTTTCTCAAAATTTCTTGAAAATAGTATAAATAAGTCTATGGACCTCCCTTTTCAACACACCTTAACTTTTAGTATTAATCTCTCTTCCTAGAAGCCTCTCTTTCTACTATTTGTCATATCACACTCTCTCGTACATATACACACACTTTATATCGGCATTTTTGTTATTTATTTTTTGTATTTTGTTGCCTAAATAAAATGGAACTTTGCTCCGATAAAAAAGCAACTTCACCTAGTTCAAGTATTGTGTTTCAAGCTTTTACTTATAAATATCACTTCCTCTTCTCTCATCTTTTTATTTTAAAAAAAAAAATCCTTTATCACTAAAAGTATAATTGTATTAGTTTTGATTCTTATTCCACATGATATATAGGTATGTTAAACTTTTGAAGTCTAACTACAAACTAAATCTTTGAAAATTTTCCTTTATTTATTTATTTATTTCACATTTTGTATCATCTAAAATTCATTTTTGATGCATGATTAGCACATAATAATGTTTTGTCAAAGTTAACCATATTTATTTGACAAAAAAATCATAACCTAATTCTCAAACTCAACTCTAATTCAAAGCTTAGTGTGTTGTCTAAACAACATGACCAACAGCAAATGGAGTCAAAATTAAGTTTTTCTTTATTTTTTTTAAACTTAAAGGTGATAATTATAAATCACACTCACTCTATCACACCACACCTCGAAGCAAGCACTAGATCATACCTTATTATAGAATAAGGTCATTCTATATGAATTTATGCTCCTGTTAATAGAACACCCTAGGCAATTTTACAAGTCTTGTTACCAGATTAACTAACTGATATGCAATAAAAAATTAAAAAACTTAAAAAAGGGGAGGGAGAGAGGAAGGATTCTCACAATCATATTATATTATTTAAATAGGTTGTATTATAAATTACCAACCCTAACTGTATCATATATAATGGTGTTAAAAATATGTTTCAAATTACGTTTTTAATTTTATTTTGTAGTTATTACAAAATTTGCTTTAATATTTAAAGGGGAACATCTAATGCACTAATATATATTACTAAAGAGTAAATTCAGCCAAAATTATGAAAATGTGAATAAAATTAGCTGCAAAAGTCAAAATGTAGCAATTTCACGCTAAGCTAAGGTTGAGTGGGCAAATTAAACTTTTATTAAACAATGACCAAATGGAGAGTTTTATCTCTAAACTTTTTTTTACCATCTTAGTTGGAGGAGTTTAATCCTCCACATAAGGGCGAGAGTAGGGGCGGAGGGGATCGAACCCTGCTCTCTATATTAGATGTCCACACATTTTACTACTTAGACTACTAATGGAGAACTTATCTCTAAACTTTATGTAATTAACGTTCAATATTTTTAATTTTTATCTTAAATTTATTTTATTCATAAATTTGTACTTTACAATTTTATTTAACTTATAGAATACTACAACAAACAAACATTTTAGCTTTAAATGTTTTAAAATATGAAATGATAAAAATGAATTTCAAACTAAAAAATAAAGTAAAATTAAAAAATAAAAAATATTTATTTAATTATATTATCTTTTCCAATTAAACATTCAGTCCATGTAATTTCTTTATATTCATATTAATGTGCATTAATAAAATATGCTAGTTTCATGTATTGAGTTAAAAAAAATAAATATTTAAAAATATAATAAGAATTGAAAAAGTAAAAAAATTAATCATATAAAAGTTTAGAGATCAAACTATGCACAACTAAATTAAACGGTAACCAGAGGAAGGAAGAGTATATACATAATAGCTCTCTCGAAGTATAGTTTATATGGGAAGCTAAATACTTTCACCTCTTTGTGTCATTAACGCACCTACGACCATTGATATAGGTTGGTTTTACTCCTTAAATCTTTTTCTAATCTAAGTTTTAGTTAACCTGTCTAGATTATTGTTACCTGTAATAAACATCTCAATAAACTATTTTCTCTCAGCCCTACCAGAGACATATTTGCTTTAGACACGCTGTGGTACTCACTATGGACTACAATGAAAAAGACCTGGAGTAAATTATTTAGAAAGTTAAAAAAATTAGTTGTTCTTATTGTTAAAGTAGTGATAATCCTTCTTTAACCTTAACCATTATACATGACAAAGCGATCCAAGGGGAAAATTAAGTTCTCATTGAGAAGCTTTTAGGTGGAAAAAGTTATAGTACCCTAATTGTTAAACAAGATAAAACAAAGTCATGGAGACTACACTATGACTTAACAATTCAAAAGCTAGAAACAAATTTATTCAGCTTTTCATTTCAGTATGAGGTTGATAGGAGTATAATTGTGAATGAGGTTCCATGGTATGTTTCAAATCAACTTTTAATAATTAAACTATGGCCAGTTTACACCCCATTGGATCAGATTGATTTTTCAATGTCCCTTCTCTGGATTCAATGCCATGGGCTTCCACCAAACTAAATGAATAAGGAGAATACGACAATCATTGTGAGTTTATTTGAAGGTTTCTTAGAAGTTGATTTGACTTAGGATAATGTAATTGGATGGTATTTATTCCTATATATTTGAGTCAATGTCAGTGTCCATAAACCTTTGGTGTAAGGTTTCCCAAACTAAAGGGTTAATGGAAAAATGGAATGGATTATAATCAAGTATGAGAAATTTTTTGATTTTAACCATTATTGTGGGATCATTTGACATGTTTAGAGGAATTGCATAATAAAAATACAAGCTGAAAACTTTGGCTTTCCAATCCCTTTATCCATTAAATACGAAAATTGGCTTAAAGCATCTCCATTAAGAAGATATCAATGGGATCTCATGCAGCCAGTGGAAGAGGAACTACAATAGAATGATGCACAAGAAGGGGAGAATGAACAATCATTCTTACAAAGGAAGTAATAAGAAAGAATTACTATTGATGTGATTAGCTAAAATCCTACAGTAGGGGTGAGGCTGGTAATTAATAATTATGAATCCAATAAAGGTAAGAGAGTTACGGTGTCAAAAAAAAGTGACTCATTAAATGCTGCATTAATGTCTAGCACAGGGGTAGTGCTAGAAGGAGTTCTGGAAGCTAATCAAATAGACAAAACTTCTCTATCCAGCCTGATATACCAAACTCAACCCATTACTGTTAACCAATATTGCTTTGAACCTTTATGCCTCATTACTTTAGAAGTCCAAAACTCATGCATATATGTTTCAGAGAGCCCTATATGTAACACCCATAAACACAAGCAAACACGTGGCCATTATCAAGATCATACATATGGCAAGGAAATTTATCACATGTGTATATATGTCTTTATACAAAATCCCTTGTATACATTCATTGTCTACCATACATCATATGCATTACACATATTTAACTAATACACATGATGCTATTACAAAATGCCATAATGACATAAAGGATGTAAGTGGGTTACACCAAACTCACCTCAGCCCACCTTAAGACTCAAATGCAAGCTTCTAGCTTTCTAGTCGAGTCCTGAAAAATATAGATGCAAAGGAGTAAGCTTGCGACTCAATAAGTAATAAGCTTGTGACTCAATAAGTAATCGCTAATACAAATATATATAAATCACTTCTCAAGAACTAATTAGTAAGAATTAGTTAAACAAGTAAAAGTGGACTACACGGGTGTGTCTCTCCCCGTGTAGTCTATTGGTCAAAAGCCTTCATTGAGACATGACCATGTTTCAGTTCCAATACCCACTAACGAGCGCCAGTGTCTACTCACAGACATCCCCTCTGGCAAATGCTAGTGTCTGCTCGCAGCTGAAAATGCCAAGCTAAACATGCCCGTGTGTGAACTAAGGCACGCTGTGTCTTGTCACACGGCCTGAGACACACTCGTGTCTCAACCCGTGTCCTCTTTCTGATAGTACATTCATACACATTATACATTATTCTCCATTCTCAAGCATAAATTCAAGATTCATAAATAACAACACACCATTTGGTATCCGCATAATCACATTTAACGATATTTTTAGTATTTATAACCAATTTACATAATTGTAAGAATGCATACATTCACAATTCAATCTCATTATTCAATATCCGGTCAGATCCATCCTAACGTAATTGCCTCACATTTAGCCTTATTGGCTTATCATAATCATAATTACAATTTCATATACGTGGCCATTTAATGAGACTATCTGCCCGGCTCAGTCTCACTCTACATATAATAATCATGGGTAGTTATCCACCCGGCTCAGCTTTTCCATCGTACACAATCAGTAAAGAATATCCACCCGGCTCAGTCTTCACTTATCACACATTTTAACACATCATTATTTCTTAATGTAACACCCACAAACACAAGCAAACACGTGGCCATTATTAAGATCATACATATGGCAAGAAAATTTATCACATGTGTATATATGTCCATATACAAAATCCCTTGTATACATTCATTACCTACCATACATCACATGCATTACACATATTTAAATAATACATATAGTGCTATTACAAAATTCTAAAATGACATGAAGGATGTAAGTTGGTTACACCAAACTCACCTCGGCGCACCTTAAGACTCAAATGCAAGCTTCTAGCTTTCTAGTCGAGTCTTGAAAAATATAAATGCAAAGGAGTGAGCTTGCAAATCAATAAGTAATCACTAATATAAATACTTATAAATCACTTCTCAATAACTAATTAATAAGAATTAGTTAAACAAGTAAAATTTGACTACACGGGTGTGTCTCTCCCCGTGTAGTCTGCTAGTCAAAAGCCTCCATCGATACACGGATGTGTTTCAGTTTCAGCACCCATTGGTGAGCACCAGTGTCTACTCATAGACATCCCCTTTGGCGAGCGCTAGTGTCTACTCAGAGCTGAAAATGCTAAGCTAAACACGCCCGTTCTGAACTAAGGCATGTGTCTTGTCACACGGCCTGAGACACGCCCATGTCTCAACTTGTGTCCTCTTCCTGATAGCACATTCATACACATTTTACATTATTCTCCATTCTCAAGAATAAATTCAAGATTGATACATAACAACATACCATTTAGTATTTGCATAATCACATTTAACAATATTTTTAATATTTCTAACTAATTCACATAATTGTAAGAATGCATACATTTACAATTCAATCTCATTATTCAATATCTAGTTGGATCCATCCTCACGTAATTGCCTCACATTTAGCCTTATTAGCATATTATAATCACAAGTACAATTTCATATACATGGCCATTTAGTGAGACTATCTGCCCGGCTCAGTCTCACTCCACATATAACAATCATGGGTAGCTATCCGCCCTGCTCAACTTTTCCATCGTATACAACTAGTAAAGACTATCCACCTGGCTCAGTCTTCACTTATCACAGATTCTCACATATCATTGTTTCCTCATATGTTTCACCTTCTTATGAAACACAACATAATATAACACAATACAACTGAATATAATTGCATCACAATAAGTCATTATAATAATATTCCACATCCATCCACGATCAATAATCCATTCTCACATTTATAATATTCATCATACACAATTATAATATCTACCATAATTCACACATAAAGCACACATATCATCATTTGCCAACCAATCCTCACATTTTTAGTATACAAAAGGGTGGAACTCATTCCACATTATATTCACTAATCCATAAATTCACACATTTTCATTAAACGAAATACATAATTATACACATAAGAGTTTAGTATATGTATATAACATTTATTAGTAATTACTTACATCTAAGTGCTTCCAACTTTAAGGGTCTTTCTTCTAATTATGAGTTCTCTCTTTTCCTTTATCAACTCCTATATATAATCATTCATCAATCTCACATAACAAACATTATACTTGTACCCAAACTCAACTAGGTGCAACTAAATATTTAAAGCTTGATATGTTTTTTAATGCACATACAAGTCCAAAAATTATAATTTTTCTACTGATGGTAGCATTATGAGTCTACTCTTAATTTCAATTGGAATTATTTAATTCGGACAAGTATAGAATTATCTATGAATTATTAAAACAAATCGGGTAAAACATGGCCACTAGCGAGAGTAATAAAATGTCTAATTCTATTAGACCATCCTAACGTTAGATTCAGATCAAGTTCAAAACATGAAAGTTGTAGAAGACTCTCTGAAGCTTTCAGACATCCAACCTTACTCAATTTGGAGCTTTACAGCCCAGTTATGGTAAAAACCCTAGGACTAAAGGAAAAGGAAAACAGAGCACGAATTTCACTAAACCAAAACTCAACTCTAATTAATAAAAAATACATACATAACTTACCAATTGATGCTCCAATTGCTTAAAGACCTCTTAGAGCTTCCGAAAACTATTGTTTCATAATAAGTACAAGATCAAAATCTCCTAAAACTTTTCAAAAATCATTCTTCTTCTTCCTACAATAATTCTCTACACCCACATATACACACACACACACACACTAATCACAAGCCTCCATTTGCCCCCCATAGGTGTCCTCCTTAATTAATGTACAATTATCAATAATAATAATCTAGATAATTATAAACAAATATCACCACAATATCCTTCCTCCCTTTTAATGAAATGGGACTAATACATAAAAGTTCCTAACTTTCTATTGTGACAATCTACTCCTAACTTTTCTTATAATTAGGCTCCTCTCTATATTTCCTAAATATACCCATACTTAAATTAAATCTACTATTCTACTATATATAAAATGTAATACATAAGTTAGAAATACGTATACTAGAGGGTGGGTGTTACACTACACCCACAAACCTTTTAAATAACTAAAACTAAGCCAAAATCTATATGAAGTCCAATTGTCTCTACCTCAAAGCCTAACTTTTACTTTACTTAATCCTAAGAAGAGATCTAAGTAACCTGTAACCCAACCCATGGAGGGAAGTGACAAAAGATGAAGGCCTTTGATCTGTTAGTTTCCTTAATATATAGTTGTATGAGGAGCTCAAGAATCACAGAGTTAAGTGAGGATGAAGGTGAAAAGTCTCCCCCTAAACCCTATATTTCTATAAATGAATCTGCCCCTATTATTAGATAAAGGCATTAGAAGAGGGATGCAAGAAGAAATAGAGGCGTCATTATTGAATAAATAACTGAGGATGAGGATATCTTATAAAATGCTTATATGGTGACTAGTTCAGAGGATGTTATGTAGTAGTAAGATGAGGTGTCGGTGATTTTCCCAAAGCCATTAATGGACTATGACAATCTTGGTATGGAATTATCAGTAGCTTAGACAATCCCTGATAGTTAGAGCTCTTAGAGAGCTTAATTGTAAATACCATTCCTCCATTATTTTTCTAATGGATTCCAAAAATCCTAATTCTTTTTGTGAAAGAGTTTAAAAAAGATTACGCTTTCAATGTGCATCTTATATTAAGCTAAAGGGTTTGGCTGAAGGGTTGTGTCTATAGTGGTGAAGCTATGTGTAGGTTGAAATTATTCAGAAAGAAAAGATTTTTATTCATACTTATGTTAAAGGTGATAAATCTCTTTATTTCATATTTGTCTATGGGAAAGCCACTTATAACGGAAAGCAGGATGTGTGGCAATGATTATCATATATGAATTCGAGTGATCAAGTTTTATAGTGTTGTGTTGTAGATTTTTAGAGGAGAAGCAAAGTGAAACAACTTTAGGATGGAAATTTGAAGAATTTAATGCTTATGGGATTTTAAGGTCCTCATTTTATGTAGTCAAATCGATAGAAGAGGGATGCCAATATTCAATGTAGGTTGGACATGGGTTTGTGTAATTTAGCATGTTGTCTAGCTTTTCCTACAACTGGAATCATCCATAGGAGTTTGATTGGCTCAAACCATTGACCAATCATTTTGAGTTTAAAAGATTAAGTAGTAATCCCCAGCAAGATGTTTATGTTTAAAGTGAAGTAGTGTCAATTAGATGGATGTCATTCTACGGTGGATGTTGGTTGGAATTTAAAAAGATATGTCACTTAATTAGAAAGAAAATTAGAGAGTTGTAAGAGGAAACTGTTGGACTGGGCTTCTGCCTCTAAACACTGTAATGCCAAGAGAAGAATTAATTTCCTAATAGCAGAGCTTGAGCAACTTCAGTCATAAGAATAAATAGAAATAAACCTCCAGAGGAAAGCTGAGATCACACAAAGCATAGTAGAGGCTTGGAAATTTGAAGAACTATATTGGCAGCAATGATCAAGGGTAGTATGGTTAAAGGAGGGAGATCAGAATATAAAGTTCTTTCACCTAACTGCAACACAACATTTATAATGGAATCATATCCTTAAAATTATGAATGAGCAAGGTTTATGGCAGGAGAATGCTGAATAAATAAAAGGAGCAATTTTGAGATTTTACAAGCACTATATACATAAGAGCCAATTTTTAACACCTCCAAGGCAATGAGAAGTATTCAAAAAATGGACATACCGTAAATGAATGAGCTGTTGATCAAGCCAATTACAGAAAAAGTTAAACAAGGTGTGTTTAACCTTAGAAGATTAAAAAGTCTTAGTCCTGATGGTTTCCAGGGTATTTTTTATCAAACTCACTGGGATATTTTGAGGAATCATATATGCAATTTTGTGTTTAACTTTTAGCAAACTGGTGTTTTCCCCCCTAATATAAATAGAACTTTCATTATATTAATCCATAAGAAGAAATTTCCTAAAGAAGTAAACCATTTTCGACTAATAAGTTTATGTAACTTTGCTTATAAAATTATTTCTAGAATAATTGTGAATAGATTGAAGCCTTTCCTAAATTAATTAATTCACCCTTCACAAGGGGCTTTTATACCTGGCTAAAACATCTAAGATAATATTCTAGTAACTACTCATGAGGTGTTGCACACTTTGAAATCCTCAAAAGCTAGGAAAATAAGGGGTTTGGCTCTGAAATTAGATATGAAAAAGGCGTATAATAGGGTGCACTAGGGTTTTCTTATAAGGGTTTTATATAAAATGAGGTTTAATAGGTTTTGGATTAGTCGAGTAATGAATTATATTTACTTCAATCAAGTATGTTGTATATCTTAATTGTAATCCTTCACATTGGTTCTCTCTTACAAGGGGATTAAGGTAAGGGGACCCTCTGTCACCTTACTGATATTTATTTATTTCTAATGTGCTTCCTAATATGTTGGATGATGCTATTAAATAGGGAAAATATTGGGTTTTAGAATCAATAATAGCAGTCCTATTCTCACTACTAGTTCGTTTGTGTATTTTTTTTAGTAGAGCATCTCTATTGGAAGCTTATAGACTAAATATAGTCTTAAACCAGTATATGAGGGCAACAGGATAACAAGTTAATAAAAATATGTTTGGTATAGATTTTGGGAAGATGTTAGTTCAGAATTAAGATAATATATTAGGGAGGTTTTATTAATGAGGGATATGAGTAAGGAGGAGAAGTATTTAGGTCTTCCTTCAGATTGGGGAAGGTCAAAGCTTTAGGCCTCTAGATTTCTAATTAATTGAATAAGTGAGAAAGCTCAATCATGGATGCATAAAGCTTTGTTATTTGGGAGGAGAGATGTAATGCTTCAATCAGTCCTTACAGCCATCCCCACTTATGCCATGTCATGTTTCAAGTTTCCCCAAGCCTTTGCAAAAGAGGTGCATAGAATTTTTTACTAATTTTTAATGGAAATAGAGCAAGGAGAGGAGAGGAATTAATTAGAGAAAATAGGATTTTCTCATAAAATCCAAAATCCTTAAAGGGTATGGTTTGAGAGATATTTAGCTATTTACTATAGCTTTATTAGCCAAGATAGTGTAGAGGGTTGGTTATAAATAATCCAAAATTCCTTTTAGCAAAAATTTTGAAAGTAATGAACTTTGTAAATAGTGATTTTCTAAAAGCTAAAAAGAAAGGGCAGTCTTCTTGGTGTTAACTTAGTTTTCTAGAGGAGATAGATCTCTTACCAAAATGGATTAAAAGAAATGTATTAAATAGGAGAGAGGTTTCTATCTAGCAGGATCCATGGATCTCAAATCTACTAGGGTTTTATGTTCAAACCCATAAACCCCTAAATTCAGTTATTCATAAAGTGGTGAATTTGATTAATCCAGAGTCTAATTCTTGGAATTTAAATTTTCTTAGATAGTTTTTTTTTTAAGAAATTAACATTAGAGTTATACTTGAAATATCTCTAATTAGATCAAATCAGTGGGATTGTTGGGTTTGGCACTTTGATAAAAATAGTAAGTACAATGTCAATTTAGGTTATGATCTTTTAATATCTCGATCCCCAGTTTTAGACTAGAATCATCTTCTTCTAATTGCTTAGCCTTTGATAAGAAATTTTGGTATTCTTTTTGGACAAGGAAGGTTCCTCCAAAATTGAAAGTGTTTTTATAGTGAGTAATGACGAACACTTTGGGTAGTATAGAGAATATGTTTAAGAAGAATCTAGTAAGTTCTCCTTTATGTTTAGTTTGTAATGGGAGTGTGGAGACCATTGAACATATGTTCTTTTTCTACACAGTTAGTATATTCATTTGGTTTATATCCCTTATTTGTTTTAAACTTGAGGAATCTAGTTTTCCATTAATAAATGTATGGTGGAGTTTAGCATGTGCTTTAATTCAAGAATATGGGGGATGAGAAAATATTGAGTTTAATTGAATTATTTATCCTGGTACATATGGAAAAGCCGAAATGAGTTCATTTTTGTAGGCACAAAACAAGATCTATCATTTATTTTGGCAAAAGCTCTTCAGTCCCGGTCTCAACAAGTAAGTCTTCCTAATTCAGTGAAAGAAGTGATCAATCCTCGAGCTGATAGTCCATAGCAAACTGGTTGGAAAGCTCCTTTTTTTAGGTCTTTTAAATTTTAACTCAGATGTTGGTTTAAACAAAAGTACAAAACAGCAACCATGGCCTTTGTTGCTAGGGATAACAAGGGAATGCTTTTTGAAAGTTATTATTTTTCAAAACCATCAATCTCTGCTCTTGCAAGAGAGGCAATGGCCTTACTGATAGGAGTGGTTTTAGCTAAGTACATAGGAATTCAGAAGGCAATCTTTGAAGCTGATGCAAAGGTGGTTATTAATTCTATGCTTCACCTAGATAGAGGGGTTTCATGGGAGATCCAAGCAATAGTTTAGGATATTCTTGCTATTGTAAATTTAGAAAAAAATTATCATTTTTATTTTATTAAAATAGATAGTAACATAGTGGCTGATTGGATTGTAAAATATGCTATTGAAATATCAAATTCCTTAAGCTGCGTGGTTAATCAACCTGCTAGCTTAGCTACACTATTGTACTAGGAAGCCTCAACGCATTTGAGTTAATGAAAGTTCTTATATTATGTTTAAAAAAAATTAAACAATAACTAAATTATTATTTGATTTGATATAAAAGATTGGTAAAATATCAAAAATAACTTAAGTCAAATAATATATTTCAAAAATACGGTGGTTTTACGAGTGTTTCAGTTTTACAGCATTTTCTATTTTTTCTTTTCATTTATACAGTCTTTTTCTTCTTCTCTTCATGATTTCTCTCAAAATCCATCAAATTTTTCATCACTCTCCCAAATTCATAACTACACATAATAAGATTTATAAAATTTACCTCACTAACAATAAATTTATAGTAATTAAAAAAATTTAAATAAAATATTTCTTTTTCTTTTTCTTCTTCTGCTTCTGCTTCTGCTTCTGCTTCTTTTTCTTTTTCTTTTTCTTTTTTTAATTTTATTTTTGAATTTATATTTTTTGTGCTATAGATATTGAAATTTTTTTGCCAAATCATGAGTTCTTATTGATTTAATGAATTAATTTTTTTAATTGGCACTTGGTATTCTTATATTATATCTTTTTCTCATATTATTTTTAGATTTGTGTTTATGGTGTTATAAGTATTGATAGAGTTTTGCCAATTTATGATTTTTGTTGATTTAGTGGGTGTGCATTGTGATATTCTTTTAGTTAGTGAAGGGTTGTTCTGAGGTTGTTTTGGTTGCTTTTGAGTTTTTAGTTGTTCTTGGGTTGTTATGAGGTTATTTTTAAGTTGTTTTGAGGTTGTTCTAAGATTGTTCTGAGATTGTTTTGATATGCTTGGTTCCTTTTTGAGTTTTTGGTTGTTCTTAAATTATACTGAGGTTGCTTTGAAGTTGTTTTGAGGTTGTTGTCTATATTTTTTGGTTGTATTGAATTTTTTTTATTAGTCTATTTTAATTATTTTATTTCTTTAAATATTATAAATTTTTTTTTTTTGAAATGAGTGAGTTGAAAATTTTAAAAGTGGAATATATAATTTTTTTACTAAATATATTCAATAAAACCTGCAATGTGATGCTCTATTTATATTATGTAAAATAAAAACAAATAGAGCTATTCGAATTGGTTATTCTTATGTTATTTTTAGGTTATTTTTTTGATATTTTTTAGTTGTTTTGAATTTTTTTAGAACTCTATTTTTTCTTTAAATATTACAAAATTTTGAGTAGATGAGTTAGTTAAATTTTTAAAAGTGAAATATATATATTAGAAATTATCTTATATTTAGTTTCTTCAGAGATATTAGAAAATATAAAAATATTTTTGGAAAATTACATAAAAAAAACCCCAACCTTTTATAGTGCTTTCAAATTTAACCCTAATGTTTTTTTTTCTTGCAAAAGTAACCACCACCTTTGATAAGTTTGCAAATTGTACCCTCCGTCAGTTTTAATTAACAGGAGGTTGATGTGGCAGTTAGTTTCTGGTCTGACTCAGATTAGTGGAGCCCATAAAAGCTTAATGTCATGCTCATTGGACGATTCACTGATATTTTCCCTATTTGAAATTAAAACCCTAAAAATAATGTGGTTTTTTTGCTATTGTGAACATTACAAACTACGAAACAAATCCAATCCTTGTATGACCAATTTCAATAACTATCTAAAGAGAAAATTGAAGTCTTAGCAATCTTGTTTGAAATAAAGATTGAAGAAATAAATCTTGTATAGCATGTAGGCAGTTTCAATTGATTGAAAAAAGGTATGTATTTAGCTACTGTTATTACTTCTTTAGATATGAAGTAGTTGTGGTATATTTATATGCTATAATAGTCCCCTACTGATCTCCATGTTATAATGGTGTTGCTTTCGTCATCTATTTTGTAGTCGCAATCATAAAATTAGGATTTTTGTATTAAAATACTGTTATCTGTTTTTTGCTTTAAGGTTTTTGAGATAGAAACTAGGTATATTTCTATCATTTTACATCATAGTGGATATTTTATAAGAGACCCACGAAGTGACTATATTAGTGGTTAAGTTGAGATTTTCGACAACAATGAATATGAAGACTTACTTAAAAGAGCAGGCCAATGTGATTATGAAAGCTTTTATTATAGATTGCTTAGTATAAATTTACATGAAGGTTTGAGAAAAATTGCTAGTGATGCAGATAATAATGTAATGGTTAGGTCTTTGGGTGAATTAGATAATATTGAGCTTTATGTACTTCATTTTTGGCAAGAAAAAGCTACAGCTGTTGATGTTCCAGAGCTTGTTTTGATGTTAGATGGACCTGATGCAATTGTAAATGAACCTGAAATTGATGGAAATGGGAAACAAGGTGAGAAGGATAATGGTTATAATGATGAAATTTATGGGATTAAAAAATATAATATGGGGGTTGATGGTAATGAAGATTAAGATGATGATGACAGTATTCCTAGTGAAGAAGAAGTTGGTGATCATTTATTTGATGATGATAGAAATGCAAAAAATATGCCTACTATTGATGATGATGTCCATGAAAATGATGGGCTTGGTGTTGATGAAAATGATGGTCATATTGATGAAAATGGGCATGTTGTTGATAAGAATGAGGAAGCTAAAAATTCACCTAAAACTTAAAAATTTGCTGCTACAACAGACTGTGATCCTTGTAGGGATCAACCTGATGTTATTGCTCCTTGTAGGGATCAACCTAATATTACGGCTGCTGGTACTATTAATGCTGATGAAGTTATAAATGGGGCAGGCAGAAAGAAAAAACATAGAGCAAAAGGTAAGAAAAAAATGCCTGTAGATGAGAATAGAACTAGTTCAGCAAATATAAGTGGCAGAACTGAAGATAATGATTATGAGAAGGAGTTTTTGGAGAAAGAATCTTCTAAAAATGAACCTAAAGATGATGGTCCTGAAGATGTAAGTGGCAGTTTTCTAGAGTTTAATCAGAGAAAGGATTTAGAAAATCCTAAATTCTAAATTGGCATGTTGTTTGGCACCAAAGAAGAATTCAAATAGGCAGTAAGGAAGTACTCTATTAGAGGTGGTTATGGCATTAAGTTCACAAAAAGTGAGGAGAAGAAGATTCAACCTAGTTGTGAAGGGTGTACATGGAAAATATATCTTTCTCAGATAAGTAATGGTTCAACCCTTCAAGTCAAGACCTTCTATGATAAGCACACATATAGTATAGTTTTTGATAGTCGCAATGCTACTGCAGAATGGTTAACTAAAAAATACATGGACAACATAAGGTTCAATCCAGAATGTAAGTTCTTTTCTTAAACTTATCTTTATTTGACATATTTATTACATGTGCTTTGCTGACTATATATTTACATATGATATGGCCCAAGTAAGTGCAAATATAGGTGCTGAAACCATGTATGTTAGTGGAGGTCACCCTCTAGGTTCACAGGTATCTTTTACTTACAGGTGCATAGTTAGTAGTATTTGTTAATTGTTCTTGTGGCAAAGTTAGCTTATTATGTATTTAAATTAGCCGAGTACGTAGAATTCAACTTCAAACCCTAGTTAAGGATCATATGATTAATCCACTGATGCATACATCCCCAGACCAAGGCAAACTCCAATCTATATAGAGCAATTCCTTCAACAAAACAAAATAAAAGAAATTGGTTCTCAGTCAGGAAGTAATCAAAATCGGAGTACCTATTCTATTACATCTAATATGGCAATTCTAACTCCTCCAAAGAAATCAAGAACACGTGAGGTATATTCTCCTGAGTTTTTATTTTGCTTGAAGATTACAAATGTCATTATAATAATTGATCACATAATTATTTTGCTTGAAAATTGCTGATGAGTGTGAAAAATACTAGTTTTAAGTACTCTATTTTATTGCATCTTAGGCTTAGTAGTTGCATTGTTAGTTAGTTTTTTAGTTAATTTAGTTTGTTTTATTATTTTGTCTTAATTGGTAGGATTTAGTTATTTTTAGATAATTTCTTTTGTATTTTGTTTTGTAGGATGTATTGGGATGAAGATTGGATCAATCCTTGAAGTTTGGATAGTCTAAAAACTCAAGATAAGGAGTTATCTACATTAGGGATGAGCATGGCCGTGCTTGTTTGTTGCATGGTCGTGCCGGAAAGTTATTTTTGCCAAGTTACAGAGTGGCACGACCATGCCAAAATTGAGCACGGCCGTGCTAGACACAGAGACCAGCCATAAGTTGTTTCTTGCGCAGCCATACTATTTTCTTGCGCACCCATGCCTGACTTATGTGACAGCCCACGAAATGATAATTTTCAGCTGAAGATTAGATAGAAAGGGACTTATCTTTTATCCTTTGATTAGATAGAGTTTGAGAGAGGTTAGATTACCTTTCTTATTAGGTCTTTAGGTCTATAAATAGGACCATTTCATGTTCATTTAAAGGTTGTTCTTATTTTTGGATTCTACTCTTATTCATGTTTTTATTCTAGTTTCTATTTTCAGAATACATTTACCTTTGTTTAGTTCATAGTAGAAGTGATAATTGGCTTGAAGTTAGAAGAGCAGGGCTTCTTGACATTATTGAAAAGGGGTTTTTCTTGTATCACTCTTTTAATTATTTAATTATGTTCAGATTTGTTTTCTTTTCTTTTTAACATGAGTAACTAGATCTTTTCTAAAGTTCTTATTCTGAATTGACCGTGTGCTTATTGTGATTATGTTAGGTTGCTAGATTTAATTCATTGGTTATTTTTGAACTCAATATCGTTTTAGGACTGATCAACCTAGAATTGAATCAACACTATGGGCTTAATCAAGAGATAGGTTCTGTAGGAAATGGCAATGACCTATTGGTTGCTTAGTTAGTTAAGAGACAATTAAGTGAATCAATATTGATTAAAGGTTGTATTTAAAATTAGAATTAAA
>CATIWO010273805.1:0-11103 GCA_949673435.1 Macaranga tanarius | reverse complement strand
AACCGGCGGTTTCGGTTCGGAACCGGCCGGTTCTGGTTCATTTTATGAAAAAAAAAATAAATTATGTCAAAAATTCAAAAAATGCAAGTTACAACTCTTTATAAAATTCTACATAATTTTCTTTTACTCGTGGTATATTTTATTTTCTAAAATAATAAAATTTTTTACAGTGCATAAAAACCGAACCGAAAAAACCGGAACCGTGAACCGGAACCGGCCCGAAACTGGGGTTAAGCCGGTTCCGGTTCGGTTCCACCTTAGGTCGAACCGTGAACCGGCGGTTCCGAACCGGAACCGGCCGGTTCATGAACCGTGGCCACCCCTAGCTAACACTACCAGTCAAAATAAGGCAACTCCCAGCACTCCTATCGGTGTGGTAGCAGGTGGTGACCTCGAGGAGGTTCCTGACTCTGTAGAGGAGGCAGGAGGTGCCTGAAGAATCCAAGGAGGAGGGGGGTCCCTCCATGCCCGTTACTGAGAGCACTGAGAGTCAACCTGACTCTACCACTGGGGGGAAAACCTGATCGGTCTTCCTTATGCCTGTGACCCGAATGCTTTTGATCAGATCGTGACATCTTTAAGGCATTAGATTTAGTAGCGATATAAAATAATCTGACTATTATGTTTAGCCTTTCGACTTTGTTTGTGATGTCTGAACAATATACTTTGCTCATATTTTGTTGTTTACTCTGGCTTCATGGTAATTAGTATTATTATTTATTTTTGACTGGAATCCTTTCTCTAGCTGGTGAGTGCGGCATGTGCCGGATGTATATTTGAATGGATTACCCCACTCTAGAGGGATAGCATATGCCAAGTGTATGTTTGAATGATGCCTACGCAGGTTCTCCATGAGGAGATATAATTCAGTTATATTCACCTTTTTCTCTAGGCGTAGTGGGTCGAATGCATTCTGTGATGGGGCATTTCACCTTTGGAAGTGTTTTTTCTATGTCGAGGGAAAATGATGAACAACAACATTGGATATCTTCCCTTCCTCTCTACTCTTCTATCTCTCTCATTTTTCTTCTCTCTCTCTCCCTCTCTTTTTTTTTAAAGGCTATTCTGGGGGAATGTTCCCCTGAGGTATTCCTGATAGGAATAGTTATGACTAAGCTCTGAGGGTGGAGCTGTTTGAATTTTCTCACCAATAGAGCATATGGAATAGAAATGATAATCGATGTTAAATGGAAATACCATGTTTATTTAGATAAAAAGATAACAGATAAATATATCAGCGTCCAGAAAGAGTAATTTCCATTGATTGAAAATAAAATTTAAGACATCATAAGGAATTGATATAGTAAATCGGGGTGTCCCTTGCAGTGCTTCAAAAATGGAAACAAAACCCCAACGGGCTAACCTTGTACAAAATAGGGAAGAGTAGTCTAAAGAGACTAATGGTTCTAATCACTGATAGTACTTCTTCAAATATTGAGAATTCCATGCATGAGGGAGTGCATTCCCATCCACATTGGCTAAGTGGTAAGTGCCTTATCCAACCATCTTTGTTATTTTATATGGACCATCCCAAGTAGGGGACATCTTTCCTTATCCTGCTTTCCTGCCTGTTGCATTCAGATGTCAAAGAACCCAGTCTCCCACCTTCAGGGGCCTAGGCTTGATTCTGGCATCGAAATAGCTAGCTGCTCTCCTCTGTTGAGCTGCAATCCTGATCAAAGATTCCTATCTTAATGCTTCTACCAGGTCCAGGTTGATCTTTAACTCTTCTTCATTTTTTACCGAATCACAGTATTGTATCCTTCGCATTGGCATTCCAATTTCTACAGGAATGACAGCTTTAGTGCCATATGTCAAAGAGAAAGGGGTTTCCCCTGTGGGGATTCTTGGAGTGGTTCTATATGCCCACAAGATGCTGGGTAACTCTTCTACCTAATTCCTTTGATGCCTTCCAGTCTTTTCTTTAAGCCTTGCAAGACTGATCAATTTGAAACTTCGACTTGCCCATTAGCCTGAGGGTGTGAGACGAAACTGAACCGATGGTCAATTTTTAGCCCTTCAGTGAATTATTTGAATGTATCACAATCAAATTGCTTATCGTTATCTGATATAAGTATTCTGGGTATCCTAAACCTACAAATAATATTCCTCCATACGAAGTTGACAGCCTTTTAGGCAGTGATCATGGCTAAAGCTTCAGACTCGATCCATTTAGTAAAATAGTCCACTGCTAGGATAATGAAATACCTCTATTCGGATGCCATAGGGAGAGGACCTAGGATGTCCACGGGACAGGAATAGAGCTCTAGGGATTTGTTAGAACATGAATTGAGTTAGCGAATCTCTGATAAGCGTCACATTTTTGCACAAATTCAGAGGCGTCCCTAGTGATCGTGGGGTAGAAATATCCCTGTCGGATAATCTTGTTGGCTAAAGCTCTCTTGCCAATATGGGTGTCGCATACTGCCTGGTGTACTTCTTTTAAGATGTAACTTGCTTCCTCTAGGGACAAGCATCGAAGAAGTGGCATGTGATAGCCTCTCTTATAAAGTTTGCCGTCTTGGATGATAAATCTAGATGCTCTAAGGGAGAGGTTAAGGGCTTCCTTCCTACCGGGTGGTAATTCTCTATCTTCTAAATACTTCATCATTGGATCCATCCAACAAGGTTCTCCCTGGATGGCGGAGGCTTGAATAGAGCAGATTTTCCTAGCTTTGGTTATACTGGGCGCATGTAGTATTTCCACACAAGTATCATCGGATATGAATTCCCCTGTGGTTGTGGCAATTTTACTGAGTGAGTCTGCTTAAGAATTATCCTCTCAGGGAATTTGCACAATGCTCACAGGAATTTGTTTCTGTGTGAATCTTTCCAGGATTTCTTTGACCCGCTGCAAGTATAGAGCCATAACTTCATCTTTTGCTTTGAATGCCCCTGTGATCTAATTCATCACAGTTGGGAATTATTATGTACCTTTAAGTCTGTAACTCTGACGACTTCAGCTAGGCCGAGGCCACTGATGATGGCTTCATATTCTGATATGTTGTTTGATATGGGAAAAGCAAAATTGAGTGCATGTTTAATCAAGAAACCTGCTGGCCCTTTCAAAACCACTCCTGCCCCTCCGCCTGCTGAGCAAGCTAAACTATCCATGTATAAATCCCATTCATGAGTGTCTCTCACGAAGGAGCTCATCGGGAAGTCTAGGAGCTTTTTCTTTTGATCTTCATTTTGAACCTTTTGATTAACCTCATTGAAACTGCATTCTGCGATGAAATCTGCTAAAGCTTATGCCTTGATAGCCTTTCGAGGCTCATACTTGAGTTTATAGCCTCCTATTTTAATAGACCATACTGTCATTCTTCCTACTGTGGAAGGCCAGTGTAAGGCTTGCCTGAGAGGAATGTTAGTCCTGACAATGCCCTGGTGCCCGAGAAGGTATACGGAGAACTTCCTCACAACCATTAATAGGGAGAATGCCAGCTTTTTCATAGGAGAATACCTGAGTTCAGAACCTCGCAAGACCCTACTCACATAATACATAGGTTTTTGAATCCTGTTCTCTTCCCTAACCAAAACAACATTGAGTGCACAGTCAGAAACTGATAGGTAGATATATAGATTTTTTCCCACGATGGGGTGACTCAGGACTTGAGGAGATTGAAGATATTCCTTCAGGTTAGTAAAAGCTTTCTCACATCCTTCGGTCCATTCGAAAGAAGGGACTTTTTGTAACTTTTTGAAGAAAGGCAAACATCTTTCTGCAGACTTGGAGATAAATCTATACAAGGCCACTATTCTTCCTATCAGCCTCTAAACATCCTTGATGCCGGTGGGGGATGGCATGTCTAGAATGGCTCTGATCTTTTCAGGATTAGGTTCGATTCCTTTGCTGCTCACCATATACCCCAGGAATTTTCCCCCTCTTATAAAGAATGAGCACTTCTCTGGGTTTAACTTCATCCTGTGCTGACTTAGTACCCCAAAAATTTCTCGCAAGTCTTCTAGGTGCTGCTCGAATGTTTTGCTCTTCACAATCATGTCATCGACATATGCTTCAAGGTCTCTCCCCAACTGAGCTTTGAAAATCTTGTTGACTAAGTACTGGTAGGTGGCTCCGATGTTTTTCAGGACGAAGGGCATGGCCTTGTAACAAGAGATCCCCTTTCCAGTGATAAAAGCAGTTTTCTCTTCATCATCCGGGTCCATCTGAATTTGGTGGTAACCTGACAGGGTGTCCAAGGAGGTCAAGTATTCGTAGCCTGCTGTAGCATCCACCAACTTATCGATAGAGGGTAGGGGAAAACAATCCTTATGGTAGGCCTTATTCAAATCGGTAAAATCCACACAGAGTCTTAATTTCCCACTCTGCTTTTTTACCAGCACCACATTCGCTAGCCATGTGGGGTAATCGACTTCTCTTACAAAGTCAGCCTCTATCAATTTGTCCACTTCTTGATCTATGGCTTCCTGCTTCTGAGGGGGAAAAATATTTTATTCTGTTGGATTGGTCTGGTATCTGGCCCTACATTGAGCTTGTAGGTCATTACACTGGGAGGTATACCTGGGAGCTCCGAAGGGCTAAAGGAGAAATCTGCACAGTGCTCCTCAAGGAATTTCCTGATAAGGAATTTTTGTTCTCGTGTCAAGAGAGCATTCATATAAGTACAGATGTCGGGGTGACCAGGAGAAATTGGCACCGACTCTAATTCTCCTACAGGTTCTGTTCTTCGCTCTAGCTCATCATTCCCAATTTCTACAGACTCCGCGGTCAGGATCTCTTCCACGTGTGCCAATCCTAAGGAAATGGAGTGACAATACTTAGCTTCAAATTGTCTTCCTCGGACTATGACTGATCTATCATCGGAAGGCATTTTCATACACAAGTATCTGATGTAAATGATTGGACAAAACTCATAGAGTATTGGTCTTTCTATGATTGCATTGTAAGTAGTCGATACTTCGACAATAATGAATTCAGCCAACATGGTTCTTCCTTTTATGATCTGGCCTCTGCGGTCAGTCTCCCCTAAAGTGATAGGGAGAACAATTTTCCCTTCTACCTGAACGGGAATTTTTTCCAATCCTTTTAGCTTAGAGTACACGGGTACTAGGAGGTCTTTCTAAATACTCATCTTTTGCAGGATATGAAGAGGAAGGAGATTGACCAAGCTCCCATCATCCACCAAGACTCTCTCTACTCTGTAGTTGTTTACCACAGCCATAACGACCATAGCATCTGCATGAGGGATTATTACTTCCTTCCCATCTTCAGGGCCAAAAGTGATCTGACAAGTATAAAGGGGGTTTACCTCTCTCATTCCAAGCTTTCTTTGCCTGAGACTGGGTTTGTGTGATAAAGCATGTTGGTTTTCCCCCGTAATGCAATGAATTATTCCTCCAGAACCTGTATTTACAGGGAGCGCAAGCTGTTGATCTCGTGAGGACCTTGAAGGGGTAGCCCCTTCGGTTCATGAAGGTTGAAAGACCTATCATCCTTCCTCACAAAACTTCTTAAATGGCCTTCTTTTATAAGTCTCTCAATCTCCAGCATTAACTAATGACATTCGTTGGTATTATGCCCTATAGTCTGATGAAATTGATAATATTTGCTTTGATCCCGACTCTTGAAGTTCGAGGGTAGGTCTTTTGGCCATCTAACATATTCTCTGTCTTTAATTGCCATTAGGATCTCCCGACGGATTGTGCTGAGAGGAGTCAGGCTTTCCTCCCTGGGAGGAGTGAGGGGTCTCTTAGAGGACCTTACTGGCGGCCTTGAGTGAGGTAAATTATAGCTTCTTCTGGCTCTTTTGGGAGGAGAGAGGTCATCAAAATTCTCCTTGCGTTTTGGCGCAAACCTACTGGTGTGGTACGCATCATCCTGGCAAATATATTTCTTTGCCATATCTATTAGGGCGGTTAGGTCGGTAGGCTTATTCTTCGATAAGGAGCTGAAGAACGGGGGGTTATTTGTACCCCTCATAACGGCTTCAACGGCCCTGGAATATTCCAAGTTGGGTATCTTCAGAGCTTCTATATTGAACCTTGCCATATAATCTCTCAGGCTTTCTCCCCGATTTTAAATAATCGTTTCTATGTAGGAAGTTTCCCTCTGAGCTAGAATGCTAGAGATAATCCTGCTAATAAAGTGTTTGGTAAAATCAGAAAAGGACCGAATACTTTCGGGGGTCACGTTGTTGAACTAGGTTTGGGCTGCTTCTACAAAAGTGGTGGGAAATATCTTGTATAGAATAGCGTCCGAGCGGGTATAAAATGCCACTATGGTTCTAAACTTCAAGACATGGTCCTTAGGACTCGTTGACCCATCATAGGTGGGCAATGTTGGTAGTTTGAACTTGGAGGGGATGGGCTCTTTTTGAATTTCCTCTGAGAAGGCTGAACGCAAGTTGACTACCTGGTTGGATAGTTTGCTTTTATCTGTCTTCTGTTCCCTCCACTCGAGGAACTCTTTGAAATCCTTTTCCAACCTGCTAGAATGAGATTGAGAGCGAGTGGCGGTTTTTTCTTTCCTGGTTTGGTGTGCAGCTAATTCAACAAGTGATTCTAAGGTAAACCTTTCTTTATTTTCTTCCAAACGTCTTCGGTCGTGAGCACGGGACTGCTTTCCGCTCTGTCCCCTCGCCACGTCCCTGCTATCGTGCATTTGCTCCCTTTCCACAGGCTCTATGGGCCTGAGTTGCAAGTCATTCGATCCAGGGTGATAGCGGTCCACCCCTCGAGGAGGGCTCGGTTGTGACCGAACTCTGGGCTTAGTTTTACCAATTTTTTCATCTTCAGGCAAAGGCAGCTTCCTTCTCACTACAAGGGTATGGGGACGTAGGGTTCCTCGGCTCTTACTTTACCTTTTTTCTGCCTTCTCTGCGCGTCGGCAATGCGATCCACTTTGTCCATAAAGTCTTTCAAGAACCCAGCGACCACTTCTACTAAACGGGGGGCTCTAGAACCTGAGCCCGAGGTTCTCCTTATCCCTCTGCTTCTTTATGCTTCTTCCCTTCTCCTGGCAGAGGTGTTGGATTCAGCCATACTTCCGGATGAAACTAGCGGAGCAACGAACCACACTTATACCACGTAACTCATTCCTACCGCCAACTTTCCAAAATAACATAGTATGTAAGCTGACTACCCAATCGAAACAACCTTAGCTTCCTACAGACGGTGCCATTTTGATGGTGGGTGAAGACCCTCTTAGCTCCAGTTGAGCAGTTGTCCTGCAAAATCAGAAAGTAAAGGGTGAATGGGCCTGGGGTTGCCCAAGGCCCCTCCGATGCCCAAGTTAGTAGAGTTCCTGTGAAGTATAGCTATGAGCTTCAAAAGGAGTGTAGGAGATCTTGAATGAATGGGAAGTGAGGCTATCTCTGCAGAATATGAGCTTTCTGGAAAAAATAGGGTTTCCAGCATGAAGAATCAAGAATAAAGAGAGAGAAGCCAGAGTATATAAAAAAAAGAGAGGATGTTGGTGTTATATTGTGTAAAAGAGAGAGCTTACCATTATGGCCACAAAACTCAAATCATTAACATTGTACTTGGAGGAGGGAATGGAGGACACATAACTCCGAGACAACAGTAACTTTGGCAGAAATCTCGGGCATTGTGTGTTCAGCAGGTCGGTGGTGTTAGACTGATAGAGATAGGTGACCACCGCATTTAATGCACTGCAGAAAGCTGTGAGATTCCTGAAAGGAATTCCTGAGAGGTCTCTGGTTCTATTAGCCGAGAGGCAGAAGTCCGGGTGAAATGGTTGACTAATCAATTGACCACAATGGGCCCCTTCTCTAAGGAGCATGTCAATCTCCTCCACGTGGAGTCTCCGGATTGGTCGAGTACTTTTGTGTATCATCAGGTTTCATTGCCAATTTTTTTTATTACGAATTGAATGTTATTAAACTGTGGTTATCCAAAGATGAAATTTGCTTGCGTTGTTGTTTTGGCCCCATTAACATGTATATACGTTGGTGTAATTCTCTTTGATTACAAATTTCTTGATGAATTCGGTGCATACCATTTTGGGTACAGTGCATGAGTATAGGTATATACATATGTCATATGCTTCTCTCGGCAAGTGTGAATGGAAGCAAAAGGTTAAGCTTTTGTCATGTTGTGTATATATATACATATAAACACTTATTTTGGTTTATTTATTTATTTTTTAAGTGTTTATAAGTATATATATATTTATGGATGGAACTTTTGCATGCAATTCGGTTTTGGTTATGCATTTGGATATTAATTGATTAAAAATTCATTACAATTTTGGTTTTTGTTTTAAATTACAACCCTGTATGTATATATATTTATATACAATTTTGGTTGATTCGGTTCTTAAAAAAAATTACACTGATGCAATTAAGGAATTTTTTTATACAATTTATGCAATTAAAGTATTTTGAATACAATTTTAAATTCAAGTAAAGGTACAGTTTTATATATATTTTAAGAAAAATTAGTTGAAGTAACATCTCACCAAAGTCAGCTCTTTTATGAATATTAATTTATTTTAAAATATAAATGGTTATGTGCATGTAACTTATGTGAATATTAATCGGCCCAAACGAAGGTCTGTATTTAATAGAATTGTATGTGCATCTATAGTAATAAACATGTGACGATTGTCGGTTTTACATGTGGATAATAAATCGGTCTAAAAGAAGATTTATTATTCGACATGTTACTTATTGTCAGTATTTGATTAATACATCAAGATATCACTTACAAGTTAATATTGTTGTCCAAAGATATGATATTAATGGAGTGTTCGATAGCTTGAGAAAGGGTTTACATTTATTTAAATTTATTATTGATTTTGTTTTGGAATTTATATGAGCTTGTTTTGGTTGTTTGTTGTTCTCTGTTAAGTTATGAATACTCCTGCTAATTTTACTGCCAACATCAATTCAATTTCTATGGTAAATAACACTGTCTTCAGGTCATGGCCAAGGAACCTTTTGATTGTTCTTGGAGTCATGATAATTTTGAAGAATGTCATTCCAAAAGTATTCAGGGACACAATGTCTAAAAAGACAACTACAGCTAAAGCGTTCCCTACAAAAATTAAAAAGTGGTTTGTCAATACCGAAAAGGTTGAGATTGATACGCTCTTGACAAAACTAATTTCAATGAGGTATAATGGTAAATGCAATATTAGAGAGTACATCATAGAGATGTCTCATCTTGCTTCTAAGTTAAAAGCACTTAAGCTAGACCTCTCTGAGAAATTATTGGTGCATATGGTTTTGATATCCCTTCGAATACAGTTTTGTCAGTTTAAGATGAGCTACAATTGTCAGAAAGAGACATGGTTTCTGAAGGAGCTCATCTCACACTATGTTCAGGAAAAGGTTGAAGTAAAATAAGACAGAAAGTGCTCACCTAGCCTTTACCACCAAGGACAAGGATAATGGAACTAACACTACAAGAAAAATATTGTTTATAAATGAAAAAATCTGTTCTAAATATGAAAAATCTATTTTTAATCTGCTCAGAAACGGATTTGCACTGTTGCTATTTTGCTCGTTGCAAATCTATTTAGCAATGCAATTTTACATTCCATTTTTAATTAGAAATAGAATTGAAACAGATGTAATCTGTTTCTGATTTAGCAATGAAATATAGCCGTTTCTAATTAGCAACATTTTTATAATCTATTACTAAATTAGAAACGGAATATAATGTTCCGTTTTTTAATTTCAAAAGAGTAAATTTCCATATTTGGAAACAAAATTCGTTTATATTTTAGCAACAACAAGTTATTCGTTTCTAATTAGAAACAGAATTGAAACATATATAATCGGTTTCTGAATTAGCAATGAAAGAAAGTCGTTTTCAATTAGCAATGAATTTACAATCTATTACTAAATTAGAAACAGAATATGATGTTCTGTTTCTGATTTTAAAAGATTAAATTCCCACATTTAGAAACAAAATTTGTTTCTATTTTAGTAGCAGCAAGTAATCCATTTCTAATTAAAAACAGAATAATTTATTCGGTTTCTATTTTAGCAACATAGTTTTTATATCTATTTTTAATTTATAACCCAATTTTTATTATGTTTGTAATTCAAAAACGGATACTTATAATCCGTTTCTAATTTTAAAATTAATTTTTAAAAATATTTTCAATTGTTTAATAGAAAAACTATTAAAATTAACTTAAACATAATATTATTCGGTATATTAACAATCCACCATTAATTTTTGAAGAATGTAATTGCATATAAAGTGAAATGATTCTAAAAGTATAAATTCATACAATAAAGTTCAACATTTAAATAGTGTATATATTAAAGAGGTGCAAGATAAATATGATAAAAAAAAAACTTTTTGAATGAACAAATGAAATACATCATATAAATACCATAACAAAAACTAAGTCCAGCTTATAGAATGAACACTTGAAGTGGGAGACTAAGCTCAATTATAGAAGGAGAACTCTGCTCGTATCTTTCTCATCTCTTCTTGCATTAATTGTATTTATTGTTGTATTTGTCGCTGTATTTCTTCTTGTTATTATTGCAATAATACTTGCTGTAAAGAAACTATCTCCCGTAATTGACGAACCTTTCGCTCTAAAACTTCCTGTTGTGCTCGAGTTAAAGAACCAATGGTAAAGCTGAAATTGGAGTATAACGAAGATGCCTTAGAGCCAAGCCCATATATACGTTACTTTGTTAACCCCCCAACAGCCTCTAAGTATATTTTGAAGGAAAGTGTGTGTAGAGAACAATGAAAATGCGGAAATTAAAAATTTTCATTGCATGTAACATTTACATCAAACACAAAACACTTCCAAGCCCATAGATCATATCACATGCACTCTTACATATCTAAACATGATTATGAACAACATGGCATGTCAACACATCAACCAAATCATGTTTTCAAGAAGAAGACCTAACAACTAAGAGATATTGTAATACTTACATACTCCTTAGTTGGTAGCACGCTCGAAACGCTTTGGTTGATAATGATCTACAAGATTGAGCTCCCCAAGTGTGAAGCCTCTAGCTTGAAACACACGGTTGGCAATGGAAGATCCTCCAAGTGAGGTGTTGTTCAATCCACAAGCCCTTCTTTATATTGACCCAAGTGCTTGTATCAAACTCCACCAAACAAGGACATATAGGA